>CM019712.1:19731039-19956039 GCA_009760885.1 Achatina immaculata
ACAGATAATGAAGAAGTCAATCAATTTGCATACTTTGGCAGCTACATAGACAAGGATGGTGACACTAGAAAGGAAGTTAGGATCAGAATTGCAAAAGCAGCATCAATCTTCAAGAATCTTGAGAACATATGGAATTCAAAAGTTATAAGCACAAAAATCAAGTTAAGACTATTCAATTCAAATGTAATATCCACCCTCACTTATGCATGTGAGAGCTGGAAAACAACTAAAGAAATAGACAAGAAATTAGACTCTTTTGAAAACAAATGCATAAGGAAAATACTCGGCATCAAGTGGAACGAATTCAAGAACAATGCAGAGATAAGACAGATGACTGAACAACAACCAGTCTCATGGGTGATCAGGAAAAGGAGATGGACATATGTTGGTCACTTGATGAGAAGAAATGACCAGAGAATCCCAAAACAAGCTATCAAGTGGAAAACAACAGGCCAAAGAAAAAGAGGCAGACCGCGTGAAACTCTGAAGAGGACATTGTTAAGAGAGGCCAAATTAACAGGCATAAAATCCTTTGATGAGGTTGAAAGACTCGTCGAAGACAGGAAAAATTGGCGAACTACTTTGCGAGCCCTATGTGACGTTTAACGGCAAGGGAAGGATATAAGATATAAGACTATATGAGTCAGAAACATGGAGTACAACTAAACAAGATGAAAACAAACATTTGAGAATAGACTCCTGAGAAGAACTTATGGACCGGTAAGAGACCCTATGACACAACAATGGAAGAAAAGAAGTAACGAAGAATTGTCCACATTATTTCATTCTGCTTGTAACGGCTATTATGAAAACAGTAAACTGAGGTGGTTCGGGCATATAGAGAGAATGGAGGAGGATAGACAATCAAAGAGGCCCTATAAGTGAAGTTATGGAAAGATAGGTCAGGTAACGATGCCGAAACAACCTTGATATATGCGCTTTTGGATTCGACAACTGGCAAAGAAATATCAAGATCATAGAGGAATGAAGACATGTCTTGTCTGCAGTACTGAGACTCAGTGGCTCTGAAAGCTGCTCACTTCAGCAGATGCTCAAAGAAGAAGAAGAAGAAGAAGAAGCATCTACTACATTCAGACTTATGAGACGTATAACTTACCTTGCTGGCACCACCACCAAGTTCCTCAGGCTGGTCAGGTATTGCTGTCACCACCTGGGCTCTCAAGACTAAGGCTGTTAAAAATATCGAAAGGCAGACAGCTGCCGTGGCGTACTGGCTTCTAAGCATGGCTGCAGTTTAGGACAGACTGCTTTAATCTAAAACAGAAATCTCGAAATTTCTTCGCCCTGTCTCAATCGAAATTCCGAACTTCAAAGAAGTGAGTGGATTTTTATAGCGATTCATGAGTACACGGACCGCCAACCTCGCATGGGAGATTTTTTTTTTACCATACTTTTTGATATTCCATAAATCTAGAATCCCACGACAGACCGCTATTTCTATGGAACGCAAGTTGCATCACTGTGATGTTTTTATCTTTTGCTGTACGTGCAGTTCATGAATGTTTCAAATAAGACAAATATAGAAAACCTGATGTGTAAACTAGAAATAACTGCCGCAGTTGTAGTATTAAATGTAACAGCTGTAACTATAAATGTAACAAATAATAAAAAAAATAATAACATAACCACTTTAAAAGATCAGTCTCATTAAGGTAAAGAAAAGTCAACACAAGCTCTGTAATCCTGTAAGAATTATCTCCCCACGATTTCTGTTTTAGTGACTACTTTGGTGATAGCAGCAATAACTGCAAGGAAAGTAGCAAAACACAGTAGCAATTATAACCAATAACTGTAGGACCAGAAGTAACAAATTGAAATAACTAACAACAAATGTAGCAGCAGTCAAAATAACTGTAGCACGGATGCCTTATTAATCTGACGCATTTTAACATTGAAAGGTAAACACGTCAGGTAATAGGTATTGATCAAATGATTAATTACTTTGCAGGAATTAAGGTACAGATAAAGCAGTGTATACTTTCTTTTTAAATTTTTCTTGTAACAAGTCGGTTAGTGCACTAGTCTCTCATGGTGAAGATCGGGGGTTTGAATCCTTAATCACTCAGGTATAGAATTGGGTACCTGACTTCTTCTGGAGTTGGGGAAGGAAAGGCGGCCAGACGTGATGCTGACCATATCACCCTCTAGTGTGCTGGCAGGTCAAGGAAAATATGGGCACTAACACCATATCCCTATGTGCCTCTAAGGCATGACAAGGTTACCGTTTTACCTTCAACTCACTTGCAACAAAATACTTATTTAATTAACTCTTTCCCTCCGAAGCAACATTGCCGGCGATGATAGATCTTGTACACTTATGCTAATCAGTGTCTTGACTAGGCAACCTAAAATCAAAACGAAAGTAGTGCATTTCTAACCCAAATGTTTTTTTTTTCCATTATAGAGTTGTGCTCTAATTTCCTTCCAGTTTCTTTCTATCAACATTTCAAATAAAAGTTTGCTCTGGAAAAGCATGGAAACTAATTCAGGAGTGACGGAGTTTCATTTGGATACTTTTTTTGTTAAAGTAAATTTATCTAGTATGAAACAAAGGTGTGTGCGTGAGTAATAGATAGACAGACAGACAGACAGACAGACATGCAGATTGATTGATTGATTGACTGATTGATCGTTATTTCACAAGGGTTAAAAATTGGGCACGCAGGCTCGTCTGACATTCTGCCCTTTATCATCTATCTCTCTGTTACATTAGATAGATAGATAGATAGATAGATAGATAGATAGATAGATAGATAGATAGATAGATAGATAGATAGGCAGGCAGGCAGGCAGGCAGGCAGGCAGGCAGGCAGACAGACAGACAGACAGACAGACAGACAGATAGATAGATAGGTAGATAGGTAGATAGATAGGTATGTAGGTAGGTAGGTATGAAGGTAGACAGACAGATAGAAAAAGAGAGGGAGAGAGAGAGAGAGAGAGAGAAAGAGAGGGTTCACAACTCAACCGTAAAACTACCGACGCCACTTTATTACTACTCGTAAATTTTTATGTCTTAAAAAATATTCTTTGAGTTTTAGTACTTTGACACATCTTTCTAACTTCGCTGCTTTGTTGAGACGATATTAAAATATCCCCTGTATCTCAGAAATAAGAACAAAATGTTATTACACATGGGGAGAGAGGAACTACTTTTTTCCGAACTCGTTTTTGATGCGGAGATCCTTCTAAACTTTTCTGATTTGATTGTGGCTAATCTAATTCGCTTGGTCTTGTACATGATAGTTCTAAAGCTCATTTTAACAAATATCCCATTTTATATTGATATTATTATAACAGCTTTAACACTTCTCTTTACTCTGATATTATTATAATAGTTTTAATATTCCATTTGATGTTGATATATTATGACATTCTTAATAGTCTAGGTAATTTTGAGATTATTATAATAGTTCTAATACTCCACTCTACACTCTATTTGTTTGCGGTTTATTATAACAGTTTTAATATTTTACTCCATTTAAATATGTAATATTACAGTTTTAATATTGCACGTTATTTATTGGCGATCTGTTACTACAGTTTAATATTCCACTTTATTTATTGGCAGTTTCTTATTACAGTTTTAATATTCCACTTTATTTATTGGCAATTTCCTATTACAGTTTTAATATTCCATTTTATTTATTGACAGTTTAATATTATAGTTTTAATATTCCACTTATTTTGAGTCTACTATAACAGTTTTAATATTCCGGTGAAGTTTCAGTTTGTTATAACAGTCTGTAATGCTCGTTGTTGCTTCAATACGTTACAGAAGAGTATTGATTTAATGATGTGTTTGTGTGAGATATCATTCGTTAACCCCTTTCATTCACTTCTGACCAAGTGATGGCTGTCTTCCCGAAGCAAGATCAGTTTGTCATGTACTTTCTGCTTGAAGCGTTTGTTCTGTGCCCCTCTCGCGTCTTTTTTCTTGAGTTTTCTTCATCGATCTAGAACCTAGACAAATAGAAAAGTTATGACTTCTAGCAGCGCTTCAGCAGCAGGGAATCTTGCATACAACAGAGAGGCCTACAGGAGAGCTGTTAGGGAGGCAGAGTTCCACAAGGGACATTCGAATGACTGACTGACTGACTGAGCAGCGTAGTCTCTCTCAAAAATGTTAAGTCTGCCTAATACCTTCACGTCTTCAAGTTCTGGGCATCCGACTGTTATTTTGCTTCATTACGGTTATCTGTACGTCGTGGTGGAGCTAATTGAGAAACCCTCTGGGAATTAAGAAATGTAACTGTAGCTCATTCTATACCCGAGATGATGTACGTGCTCCAAGATCTTCACGGCCTCATCAACTTCAAAAACCTCCACTTTCACAGTTACAAGGAAATATTACAGCAGTAACAACAATAATAAAAAAATAATAACAGTAATGAAATTAGATAAGACCGTGTTGGAAGGATAAATAATAGGAAAAAGAAAGAGAGGAAGACCAAGGCGAAGATGCTTGCAAGACATTGTTGATAATCCGTAAATGGATGCATCAGCAGCAGGGCATCTTGCTTACAACCGAGAGGCATACAGAAGAGCTGTTAGGGAGGCAAAGTTCAGCAAGGGAGCAAATGACTGACTGAATGAAACACGTAGTTATATTTGTCTACCATGTATATTTAGATATTTAGTTTCCTCACTGGTAGACACCTTGCTTTTGCATTTCATGTCCCGTCATTTTTGAAGGAGTCACAAATCGCACGGCTATACTTGTTAAACGCTATAAGCTTCCAAAACAATGACAAATTATATTATTTTACACCCGTTCTTGCGCTACACTTGAGATCTCCTTCAAATCTGAGCCTAGCTATTACTACTGCGCTATTAACCATGTTCATACACGCGAATGCTGAGTGTGAATTTTTTTTTAAAGCGCGCATGCGCAGTATGACTTTTTAAAAGCACAAGCTTAGAAGTGATTCGTTATTTCAGTCGGAGTCGTTTGGGATTCGCCACAGCCGGCGTCATTTGTTCATACATCCTTGCTGTTTATCAGCTCCTGGAAGCGTCCTGTCTTGTATAAGATTTATGAGCTCGCCTTTGCGTAGGAATACAACAAGAAGTAGTTCTTCAAACTGTTGTGTTCCTACGCATTTCTGTACCCGTATGTAGTGTTGTTCATTATATTAATGAATGGCAGAACAGATGAACTCTAGTAATACTTCATAATCATTTTTAACCCACTTTGATATCAACGGCACCCCCTTGACTTTCAGTTAATTTTCATGAAAACTCTTGACTTTCATGGCACCTCCTTGGCCATCATGGCACCTCCTTGACTTTAATGGAACTTCCGTAACTTTCATGATATCCCCTTACTTTAACAACAGCGCATTCTTGACTTTCGGGGGAATCCCTGTGACTTTCATGGCACCTCCTTAATTTTCATGGCACCGTCCTTGACTTTCATTAAAAGCATTTTACTTTTATTGGACCTCCTCGATTTACACGACACCCATGTTATTTTCATGGTCTCTTCCTTGACTTTCATTGCACCTCCTGATTTTCATGGCACCATTTGACTTTGGTAGAACCCCCTTGGCTTTTATGATAAATCGCTGGTTTTCATGGCAAACAATCAGCTTTCGTGATATTATCCCCAGAAAGGTGTGAAAAACATCGAGGAAACTGTTCTTTATGATATGCTAAATCATATGATGGGTGATATCATACGGATGTTTTTGTATGCAGTCACCTAATCTGAGACACACTAACATGGTAGTAATATCAACTGGATTATCTTACTATAAATATGAAGAAAGAATGATGTTTTTTTTCGCATTTTAGAACAGTGACTGGGACGTCTATTCTTCCTGTGTTTTTTTTTCTGAGTGGTAATGAAATTCACCGCCGGATTGCTGGGTCAGTAGTGGTTCAAGGACAGAATTTAACCCAAGAGAGCCTGTCTCCCTGAGCAAGTCAGAGCTCCTTTAGCCAGTGGCTTATGTCCACCATTCCCAGGATAAAGCCACATTCCTGTATATGAAGCCAATCGTCGAACGCTATGTAGAGTTTTTCCCTCAACAAAAGGTATATAGACAAGATCTGCCTTATAATGTTCGATTCTTTTGTACTGAAGGGTGACATTAAAAACACAGCCTCTGAAACTCTGGTACTATTGTTTATTACGAAACAAATGAGTTAAATCACATGCAAACTTAGAGAATTCACTAATCAGTTCGCTCTTTTGGCGCCCTCTATGTTATGTCGCTCTTAGTATTTCTAATCAAATTAATTGCCATTTTTTTCCTTTGTCACTCCTTCAACCATTTCGCATATTTTTGTCTCTCGCTCTTCCTCTTTTCCCCTGATTTGTTTCTATGAATGTCAGGTTCTCCAATTCGCAGGAAACTTTGTACTGTAGAGAGCGGAACAACAACACAACTCCTTCAGATCATCAGAGGAAGTACCCCCCCCTCACAAGTTACAAGTGTAACACCCTATTAAACTCCTGACACTCTAAGGGGGGGGGGGGGTGGGCCCCTCTGGGTCATGACTCCCAGAGGTCTTGTGAGTTGTTGCTTTTTTTATTATTTTTTTTTTCTTTCCCGGTCCCGGGATTGAACCCGTGATCTTCCAGTTGCCACTGCACTTTTGAAGTGCGTCTTTAGCGATTTAGCTACGGAGGACTGGTATTGGTTGTGGCAAATGAAATTACATATGTTCCCAATGCTTGTTTCGCATACTCCACAGCCAGCATGAGGCCTTTTCTGCTATTTCTGAAAGGCTTCTCAATGCCCTTGCTTTTGCTTGTCCCTTTATGCCCAGTTGCTTACATAGGTCATATGCTGATGTTGCTACGAATCCTTTTGCTCCCACTTCTACAGCTATCACTTTTGCCCTGATTCCTGTCCCCTGCCTCAGTTGCTAGACCAGATCATTGTACTTCTCCAATTTGAATAAATGCTGTTCCTCTATTCTAGTTTCGTACGGGACCGTAAGCTCGATCATTATCAATTCCTGTTTTTTTGTGGAGTACACTGCAATGTCCGGTCGCACTCCTGTGTTCTTGATGGCAGTCGGTTATTCTCTTCTTCCTGGAGGGTCCGCTATCACATCCCAGTCATTTGTACCATCTAGCAGTGATGGTAAGGGAATGTCCCTGATTTCAATATTTGATGTCGTACCAGCACCTATAAAGTATTTAGGTGGGACGTCAACTCTTTTGCTGTTATTTGCTTTATCTTTTGCCCTGTTTACGATGGCTACTAGTTCCTGCAGCACTCTGTTGTGCCGCCAGGTGTACCGTCCTTGCCCTAAAGACACTCTACATGCTGACAGCACATGTTCCAATGTTTGCTTTCGTTGCAGAGAGGGCACTTTGTATCTTCTGATACACCCCATTTGTATAGGTTGGAGCCTGTAGGCAGAAGGTCATAAGTAGCTCTGATGATGAAGCTGAGCCTCAAGGGTGCCATTTTCCAGATGTCATTCCATGTTAGTGATCTCTGCAGGACTTCCTCCTATGTTGTCCATTGCCCTTGTTGTGATTGTTGGACTGCCTTCTGGACCCGCTTGTCATCCTCTGAATTCCTTACTTCACTGATGATCATATACCTTCTTTCCTTGCAGGAGGCCTTTGACCACCATTTGATTTCGCCATGACCAAATCCCCTTCTGTTGGTTTGGGTGTACCCTATTGCTTCTTTCAGCTCCTGCGTTTCCCTGGCTGTGGTCACTTCCTCACCTACTTTCCACTTTCGTCCAGTTTTAAGTGTTGGCTGCATTTCTCGTACCACCGGATCTGTAGATTCTTGTAGCATCATTGCAACATCTGTCTCTCACTTGACATAAGAAGAAAATCTCCTTCGGCGTTTCTTTGTTTTAATCTTTCACTCCAAATCAACACCGGCAATGTTAGTAAAAGGTAAGATTCCCGTTTCTATGCAGTTAAGGCATATTTGGGAATAATACGGTGTTAGGCCCGTATTTTCCAAGACCTTCGCCACATGAAAGTGTGGTGTGGTCAGTATCACGCTTGGCCGCTTTTCCTTCTCAGATTTCTCTGGTACCAATAATCTTGTAAAAACTATGCGAATCAAAGCTCAGAGCGATATTCAGACTAAGTCTAAATCTAATGGAAAGTAGCATATTTCTAACCCAACCCATATTTTTAAATCATGGAGGAACTTTCTTCCAGTTTCATTCTATCAAAATTTCTCATCAAATGTTATTCTGGCAGAGCACGTAAATTAATTCCGGAGTGAAAGATTAATTTCTAAGTGTTGGTCATTTTAAGGGAACATTTTGCTTTTATTTTCATCACCTGTCATTGTTTTCCACATTTTATCCATCATTTAAGAGTTGGAACCGAGAAGGCATGATTCATTTTTATGTTAATGAAAGGCTTGGCGATATATACAGCACATTTTGACCATTTCTGAGTGACATTAAAGTGGTTCCAGCGTCCCATATTCCTGAATGTAGCGGTTCTCACGCGCTAGGCGGCTTCTGTCATCGGCGTAGCATTACCAGAAAATCAGATTTGCCTCTGGGGTTGGGGCCATTGAAATGACTAGGGACTGGTTTCGAAGTACACTGGATGATATCATACGGATGTTTTTGTATGCAGTCACCTAATCTGAGACACATTAAGTCGACATATTAAACTTGCTAACGTAACTGTTATACATGATGGTCTACACTTTGCTTTATAACTTTTGGTTTTCATAACTTTTCTGATTTCAGAAAAAGGGGTTATCTTTATAACCATGAAAACAGTGTAAAGAGCTTGTTATCAGCGGCTGGGACATTAGGCTGGGAACACTATGTAGTATACAAGTTGTTGCATAGATAATTTTCAGTTAGTTCGGGATATGTCTCGGTGGCCGAGCCATTGTGCGATTTTGTGGATGTAGTTGTCTGTATATACGGTGTTACTGAGACCTGCATTTATTATGTTGTAAGTATATGTGATATGTGATTGTTGGCCATGATCCCATCGAGCACCCCGGACTCATTTAGGTCCGTTGTGTATGAGTTTGGTTAGTACAGATGACTTCGTAAGGATGATAGTGCATATGGTGGGTGCACCCATGAGTATGTATGGCAAGGTTGTAGTATGGGTTGGGATAGTGTTAATATATATTATCGATACAGCTGATATGGGCTTAAATACAATAATGCTTTTGGTCTATGCCGACAACATGGTATGATTTATTATATAAGAGACGAACGATTCTTTTGCTATGAGTTTTGATGTCGTTGCCATGCACATATAGTATACATGTAATGTTGAGTTTTGATATGATGCTTATTACAGCTGTTCTGAGGGACAACCTTATATGTTCCAGTGTTCATGATAAATGCTGTTATGACGGCTCTCAATCTTTTTGCAATGCTTTACCTGTATGTGATATTAATATTCAATGCGTTGCCGAATGTATATATATATATATATATATATATATATATATATTGATTGTATTGATTACTTTGGACACATTAAACGTCATGATAATCTAGAGAAGACCGTCTTGGAAGGGTACATAATGGGAAAAAGAAAGAGAGGAAGACCAAGGCGAAGATGGCTGCAAGACATCGTTGATAATCTGCAAATGGATGCATCAGCAGCAGGCCATCTTGCTCACAACCAAGAGGCCTACATGAGTGCTGTTAGGGAGGCAAAGTTCCACAAGGGACATGCAAATGAATGAATAAATTGATTGCTTAAACTTCTTATGACAACGAAAGTTGATATGAGTAAGGAATACTGAATTGCGTATTTTTGTTCAGTGATGCACTGCTATGCCATGCGTGTTTATGACGAGTGTCCTGATGTTGTCTAACAAACTTACTTTGTTAGTTGTTTTACACATTAAGATATTTGTTTTGTATTTGGTATATGAGAGATGACGAGGAAGTAGAGTAGACATTATAAGTTGAACTGTTGGCTAACAAGGATCTGGAAACCAGGGATGGTTGTAGTCTGATTTTCTTCAAAATTAGGGTTTGGAGTCACGGTATGTTTGTACCATGGGAAGAATTTTAATTACTTAATTACCACTCTCACATGACCCCTCACCCCACTCACACTCTTCCTTATAACCAGGTGTCAATGTACTTTACAAAATGTTGTTCTTCCTAGAATCTTTTGCAGAGATCACGAAAAGTAGGGCGAGAAGTGAGCAGGCGGTCACGTTATAAATAAAAAAACTTGTTGAGCAGAACAAAGCTACTGACAGGACTGGTACATTTACTGCTGGTGATCATTCTTCTTGACAGATGAAAAGCTCAGAAAAAGAGTCATTATCCATAACGTCGTTCTTATTAAGTTTATTTATTCCCAGTGAAACTCCTTGTCAAATAATCCTGGCTGCTCCGGAAGCAGTGTCGATCACGCGCATGCGTATTGGAATTTCGTGTGCCTGCAATACATGAATACTGTCGTTCAGTCTCCCGCGAAATAGCCTGATTATAAATCAAACGAAAGGCCTAATCCTGTTTCCTCCATATTTATAAAGATTAATCTTTTACAAAGTCTTGAATAATTATAATAATGGATTTCTCACTTTTCTTGGTCGCCATGTAAGATTTTGTGTGTGTGTGTGTGCGCAGTCCTTATATTTTCGACACTGATTTTTTTACCCTCAAGTATGATTTTTTTCCCCCATTCTGTGTGTTGTCGTGGTGGTGCAGTGGTTAGTGTACTCGCTGCCGATTAGAAGGTCCCTGGTTCGATTTCGCACTCGGATGGATTTTTTTTTTGGGGGGGGGGGGGGGACCGCTGGCATGGGGCTACCTCAGCATCGAAAAAAGGTCTACCTGGAGCTTCCCCAAGAAAATAAAGATCCACCTGGAGGTTCCCCAAGAAAATAAAGATCCACCTGGAGCTTCTCCAAGAAAATAAAGATCCACCTGGAGCTTCTCCAAGAAAATAAAGATCCACCTGGAGCTTCTCCAAGAAAATAAAGATCCACCTGGAGCTTCTCCAAGAAAATAAACGTCTACTTGGAGGTTCCCCAAGAAAATAAACGTCTACTTGGAGGTTCTCCGAGAAAGTAAAGGTTTACCTGGAGGTTCTCCAAGAAAATAAAGGTCTATCTGGAGGTTCTCCAAGAAAATAAAGGTCTACCTGGAGCTTCCCCAAGAAAATAAAGATCTATCTGGAAGTTCTCCAAGAAAATAAAGGTCTAACTGGAGCTTCCCCAAGAAAATAAAGGTCTACCTGGACCTTCCCCAAGAAAATAAAGATCTAACTGGAGCTTCCCTAAGAAAATAAAGATCTACCTGGAGGTTCCCCAAGAAAATAAAAGTCTACCCGGAGGTTCTCCAAGAAAATAAAGATCTAACTGGAGCTTCCCCAGGAAAATAAAGACATCCATGACAGGTGCTGGCATCTTTGCTTCAAATGCTGTAGAATTCTAGAAATCTGAAGGCACTGACACTTCACGTCCCTTAATACATGCAGATAGATTTACACAGATCTACCCTGTATACATATGCCTGTGAGACCTGGACACTTAACAAAACAGCTGAGAAACACATAAATGCCTTTGAATGTAAGTACCACAGAAGAGTTCTTCAATATCATGGACATAAAAAAGAACAAATATATCTATACTACAAGAACTTAATACTGAAGAAGGCTGGCTAGTAAAGAGGATTAAACAGAGAAAACTAAAATATATTGGGCGTATTAAACATCATGATAATCTAGAGAAGACCGTCTTGGAAGGGTACATAATGGGAAAAAGAAAGAGTGAGGATCAAGGTGAAGATGGTTGCAAGACATCGTTGATAATCTGCGAATGGACGCATGAGCAGCAGGGCATCTTGCTCACAACCGAGAGGCATACAGGAGAGCTGTTAGGGAGGCAAAGTTCCGCAAGGGACATGCAAATGACTGACTGACTGACCCTTTGTACAGTAATGCTTGCCGGACAAGATTTCTTTGTCTTTCAGTGGCAGCTTACCTAAAACACGTGTGCTAGGTGCCTATTTTCAGAAGAAGGCTAAAAATACTGTGATAGTAGCGAGTCATCAACTCACAGGTGCTTCTCGGCTAGTGATGGTTCGACTTCGATTAGTGATGATTCGACTTCGACTAGTAATGGCTCGACTTGGAACTGTCCTCTATCAATACATACTCAGTAGTCGTTGAACTTTGAATTTTGAATTGTTCTCAGGCAAACGTATGCTGTGTTTTTAAACATGTCCTCAAACAGAATCAATAAGATAATGCGATTTTAAGCGCATCGAGCTCATCGATTTGGCCATATTATATTTGAAGTCCACGCGTGCGTTGTATTCTCACGACTAGGCGGCTACTCGTCCTCCCAGAGCCTGTGGTTCGAATCACGGTCATTTTCTCGTCATCTCTCTCTCTCTCTCTCTCTCTCTCTCCCTCACTCACGCCCGAAGTGTTTTGTCTACTAATTTCTGACGTATAACGCTGTTCAACGTTCAGTTTAGAACAAGTGTATTACATAGACAATATGTGTGTACAAAATTTAGAAGGAGAAGGAGAGAGAGGATGAAAGAGTGTAAGGGAGAAAGTGAAGGACTTATGAGAGTGGTAATTAAGTAATTAAATTCTTCCAGTGGTACAAACGTACTGTAACCCCCAACCCTAATTTTTTTTTTTTTTTGAAGAAGAAGAAGAAAGGAATCTGACCACAACCATCCTGGCTCTCAGATCCTTGTTAGAACAACAGTTCAACATACAGATATTATGTCCACTCCGTTTTCTGTGCGACAGATCCATGTCAGTGGAAACAAGATTCCGAGTACTTAAATGTTACATCGAGCCAATTTTGTTTTATTGATATGAAGCATGGTCAATGAATAAGAGAGTACAGTGAGAAATGGAGGCCATGGAAATGTGGTTCATAAGAAGGATGTTGAAGGTACCATGGACAGCTAAGACAACGAAAGAAGATGTCTTAAGAGAGGCTGGAGTTAAAAGGCAAATTACAGCAAAGATCAGAGGCAGGCAAGGTAGATTTATAGGACATTTCCTGAGAAGAGGAAAATTGGAACACACTGTGGCAACTGGACAAATTGAGGGAAGAAGAGACAGAGGAAGAGAGAGAGAGAGAAGTTACTGGATGGGCTGTCAATGTGGCTAGGACGAAAGTCACCGGCGGATCTCATAATCAAGTCTAAGGACAAGGAATTGTGGAGAGAAATGATCGCCTACGCCACGCGGCACGGCACTTGATTGATTGTTTTCTCATCATCTCTCATACCCAATACAAAACAAATATCTCAGTGTGTGTAAAACAACTAACAAAATAAGTTTATTACAATGACATCAATACACTCGTCATAAACACACACACAATATCAATAACGTGTGTGTAGTGTGTGTAACCAGAAAGTAATGCATCACTGATCAAATACATGCAATTCAGTCATCCTTACTCATATCAACTTTCGTTGTCATAAGAAGCTTTAACAAGCAATACAATCAATATTCATACATACATACATATGTATTCGGCAACGCATTGAATATTAATATCACACACAGGTAAAGCATTGTCAAAAGATTGAAAGCCATCATAACAGCATTTATCATGAACACTTGAACATATAAAGCTGCCCCTCAGAACAGCTGTTATAAGCATCATATCAAAACTCAACATTACATGTATACTATATGTGCATGGCAGCGACATCAAAACTCATGGCAAGAGAATTTGCATAAATGAACCATCGTTAAAGGTCTCCTACATAATAAATCATACCACGTTGTCGGCATAGATCAAGAGCACTGTGGTATGACAGCCCTTATCAGCTGTATATAATATATATTAACACCATCTCACTCATCTAGCAATCGAATGGTCGAGGGTTCGAATCCCCAGCTGAGCGGGATTTTTGTTTCCGACCAATACAGTCCCGAGGTCGACCCAGACTCGTGAAATGGGTACCAGAGACAATCTGTGAAGGAAAGGCAGCGAGGAAAAGAACTGGCCACCCTACCCCATACGCTGATGGCCCAGCATAATGAGGTCTCTAACTCTTCATCCCCTACGGCATTTGCTATGGGACTATCTTTATCTTTACCTTCTACCATCCCAATCTTGTCACACATACCTATGGGTGCACCCAGTATATGCACTGTCGTCCTTACGAAATCATCTCTGCTAACAAAACCCATACATAACCGACCTAATTGAGTCCTGGGTGCTCGATGGGGTCATACCCAACCACCATATATCACATATCTTATATCTTATATCTTATATCCTTCCCGTGCCGTTAGACGTCACATAGGGCTCGCAAAGTAGTTCGCCAATTTTTCCTGTCTTCGGCGAGTCTTTCAACCTCAACAAAGGATTTTATGTCTGTTAACTTGGCCTCTCTTAATAGTGTCCTCTTCAGAGTTTCACGCGGTCTGCCCCTTTTTCTTCGGCCTGTTGTGTTCCACTTGATAGCTTGTTTTGGGATTCTCTGATCATTTCTTCTCATCAAGTGACCAACATATGTCCATCTCCTTTTCCTGATCACCCATGAAACTGGTTGTTGTTCAGTCATCTGTCTTATCTCTGCATTGTTCTTGAATTCATTCCACTTGATGCCGAGTATTTTCCTTATGCATTTGTTTTCAAAAGAGTCTAATTTCTTGTCTATTTCTTTAGTTGTTTTCCAGCTTTCGCATGCATAAATGAGGGTGGATATTACATTTGAATTGAATAGTCTTAACTTGGTTTTTGTGCTTATAACTTTTGAATTCCATATGTTCTCAAGATTCTTGAAGATTTATGCTGCTTTTGCAATTCTGATCCTAACTTCCTTTCTAGTGTCACCATCCTGGTCTATGTAGCTGCCAAAGTATGCAAATTGATTGACTTCTTCAATATCTGTCCCTTCTATGTGTATTTTTCCATTTTGATTGATGGGAATTTTCATTATTTTTGTTTTGTCCTTGTTAATTTCAAGTCCTATTTTGCTAGCCAGTGAAGATAGGCTATCTGTTTTTTCTTGCATGGAATTCACATTATTACTGATAAGAGTTATGTCATCAGCAAAATCAAGATCTTCTAGTTGGGTCCCATGTACCCAGTCAATACCTGTGTTACCTGTGCAGCATTTTGTCATTATGAAGTCTATTGTAATCCCAAAAAGTAAAGGAGACAGTATACATCCTTGTTTCACGCCTGTTTCAATCTGGAACCATTCACTCATCCCTTCTTCTGTCTTGACTGCACAACCATATCCATTGTATAAGTCCTTAATGATGTTGACAATTTTAGATGGTATTCCATATAGACCTAAAATTCTCCATAATGAATCTCTGTGTATGCTATCAAATGCCTTCTTAAAATCTATGAAATTCAGTATTAATGGTTTCTGCTTTTCAATATGTTCTTCAAGTATTATTCTTAAAGTAAAGATCTGGTCGAGACAGCTTCTCCCTTTTCGAAATCCTGCTTGTTCTTCTCTCATTGCAGTATCCACTATATCTTTGAGTCTATTCAAAATGACCTTGCAAAATACTTTTGACACAACTGATATTAAGGTTACTCCTCTCCAGTTGTTACAGTCACTAAGGTTGCCCTTTTTTGGTATTTTAACAATGATTCCCTTCTTCCAATTAGAAGGGACCTTTTCTTCTTTCCAAATCTTGTTAAACATTCTCTGTAGTTGTCTCATGTTGTCACTATTGATAGCTTTTAGCATCTCGGCTGTTATTTCATCTTCACCTGCAGCTTTGTTGTTAGCCATTAAATTCACTGCTGTTTCAATTTCATGCAATTTAATTTCATCTAGATTGACATTTAATTGTGGGGCTGGTAAGTCTGTTTCAAGGTTTAACAATTCTTTTGGGTGTGGTCGATTGAGTATTTCTTGGAAGTGTTCAGCCCATCTTTGCTTTTGGTCTTTATTTGATGTTAATAGTGTTCCAGTTTTGCTAAGGATTGGTCTTTCTTTAGATGTAATAGTACCTGTTAGCCTCTTTTGTATGTTATATAAAGTTTTGCTGTCTCCTGTTTTTGCTGCTTTTTCTGCCTCTTTCGCCATATTGTCTATGTATTCTCTTTTATCCTTTCTAGCTGAACTTTTTACTTTCTTGTCTATGTCTTTGTATTTTGCTTTTGCCGAATCTCTTTCATGATCTGCTTTTGCATTCAACATGTTTAATTTGACTGCTCGTCTTTCATGTATATACTTCCATGTTTTATCTGATATCCATGCTTTTCTATTTGGTTTTTCCAATCCAGCGCTTACTTTTGCTGCTGTGATTATGGCTGTGCTGTAAGAATTCCATAACTCATCTATACCTATCTCCTCAACTTCACTGGGTGTTTTGGAATGATTGGCAAGTTCCTGATTGAAATTAATGTTAGTATTTTCTTCTTGTAGGTATATATCACATATACTTACAACATAATCAATGCTTGGCACTGTATACACTTCAATAAAAAAACCAATGACATCTACAAAACCACACGATGGCTCGCCCACTGAGACATACCCCGAAATAACTGGAAAATATCTTTGCAACAGCTTGTATATTAAATAGTGATCACAGCCTGATGTCCCGGCCGCTGACAACACACTGTTTGCAAGAGAGAGGCTGAGAGAGAAAGAAGCAGAGAGAGAGGCTGAGAGAGATGAAGAAATTGAGAGATAGGCTGAGAGAGACCAAGAGTAAGAGAGAGAGAGAGAGAGAGAGAGAGGCTGTGAGAGATGGAGATAAGTGAAAGAGAGAAGAATAGAAAGAGAAGGGAGAGACCGAGATACTGAGAGAAAGAGGCCCAGAGAGATGGAGTTAAGAGAGAAAAAAGAGGGGAGATACTGAAAAAGAGACTCAGAGAGATGGAGATAAGTGAAAGAGAGAAGAAGAGAAAGAGAAGGGAGAGACTGAGATACTGAGAGAAAGAGGCCCAGAGAGATGGAGAGACTGAGAGATAGAAAAGCTAAGAGAGAGAGAGAGAAAGAGAGAGAACGGCTGAAGGAGAGATAAAAGGGATGGCGACTGCAGTAAAGCTGGTTTAAATAAAAAAAAGGTAGATATTCTGGATGTTGTATGTTTTTCATTTATACATTCTCATACTTTCTATTCCTTTTTTCTCTCACCTTACTCACTCCCTCCCTCACTTTGTAAAACTGCACCATACACCTCTATCTACCAGAGATTAAGAGAGATTAAGAGAGTATGAGAGAAATGCTGAAAGACAGAGATGAAGAGATTGAGAGAGACAAAGAGAGCTGAGAGAGAGGCTAAGAGAGAAAGCTGAGAGAGAAAGAAGGAGAGACTTTTGTCTTAAAGTTCATGCATTGAGTTCTTTCATTCTTGGTTTAGTCTTTTTTAAAAAAAAATCCCTATGACAGACAAGAAGCAGACTCAATGGAAGACACTGCCGATATGTAGAGTCCTTTCTTTACCAACGGGGAAGTAAACCTAATTCTGTTTCCACTATCATCATGAGGAGGGAAGGTAGCTACCTTTAACTTTCTTTCATGAGAAGAGAGGATAGTACCTAATCTTGCTATCATGAGAGAGAGAGAGAGAGAGAGAGAGAGAGAGAGAGAGAGAGAGAGCTAGCTCTTTGTTTTATGAAAGCGGTTAGTACATTTGTAATCTGTTTTAAATGTAGCCTCGATGATAGGCTGCTCTGCGCCTTATGTAAGGCTAACGAACCTATGTAAGCCGTTCCATAAATTGCCGGCACTGTGGCTCTTCAACTGTTCCAAAGCAGTTGCCTAGATTGCACTGAGACACCAGTCTTGCTTGCACTCATTCTTTTTTATATCTTGATTCTGTCTCTGTTACCCAAAGCTGCACAGTTCAAGACATTTTTTTATATGGGGAATAATATCAGAAGCGAATTAACTTCCCCATTATTTTAGTATTATTTTGCACACTCAATCTAATACAGATTTTCTGTCCTCAAGTGCCCTTTGACCTTATTATAAATTTCCGCTACAGTTGCCTTGCGGAAGTTGATGAGAATGCAGTCCCTTGACTATGGCAACTCACTGCAGACCTGAAGACGTGGATGGTTGGACTAACATCTGCTGCCACTTTATGTTTCTTGTGATCTGTGAAGAAATGTCACATCATGGTCATATAAGTAAGTGTGTACCGATCCCTAGTTATAGGCGGAAGCTTTCATATGGTCATTTAGTCGAGATTTTGTGTAACAGAAGTGTTCTTGTCGAAAAATTTACCATGGTAAAATTTCATGGTTGAAAGTAGGACAAGGTAGATTCGACAAGAAAGTCTTGGCTGGAAGACCGATATGAAAGAGAGGATGAGAAAAGAAATTTCAGCGCGATTTCTTTTGTACTAGGGTATCTCAGACATAAAAAAGCATCGCATTATTAAAGTTGGATTTGTATAAATAACTATTCCCACTTTTCTCTGACCGATGATTGGGCCGGTACACAAGTCCTAAATTCAGAGTTTGAAGAGGTCCTAAGGAACATGGAACAGTTTTACAGGACTTGGATGGATAGAAACATTACTTTACTTACTTTACTTTGTCATTCCTTTTGTATCGTGAGGTGTTGAGGGGAGATGTGAGTGGCCTCACTGATATCCGTGCTGTAATTCATGAGTGTTTCAGTAATTGATAGATGAATAGATAGTTGGACATAATTTTGTAGATGGATAGTGAAACATCTTTAGGCGGACCTAAGGGCCAGCAGTGCCACTATGTGACAGGTGGTTAGATAACATCAGTAAGTGGACAGATGGTTAGACAACATCAGTAAGTGGACAGATGGTTAGATGACATCAGTAGATGGACAGATTGTTCAGTGACATCATAGGTGGACTGATGGTTAGATGACATCATTGGATGGACTGATGGTTAGATGACATTAGGTGGATAGATAGTTAGATAACATCATTAGGTTGACTGACGGTTAGATAGTATCATTAGGTGGACAACTGGTTAGACAACATTAGAAGAACAGATGAGTAGACAGTATCATTAGATGGACAGATGGTTAGACATCATTAGTTAGACAGATGATTTGACATCATTATATGGATAGATAGATAGACTTCATTAGGTGGACAGATGGTTAGACATCTTTAAGTGGACAGACAGTTAGACATCATTACATGGATACATAGTTAAACAGCATCACTGTTTGGACAAAAGTGCCTTCATGGCTAGCATCACGGTGATCATTCATTACAGCCAACCTCCACTTGGGATATGGCACAAGATGATGATGATGATCCCAGCTCAAGACAATGTGGAAGAGGAGAAGGTCGGCACATTTCTCTGAGATAATCTGTTACATTTTTATTTTCTCTGCAGCTGTGACGTTCTGAATTCCACTACACTGCCCCCATATCTGCTGGTGGACCGCAGTCTGGGGCAGCTGGCCGGCTCCAGAGGTGAGATATTCCAGTGCCGTAGCAACATGCCAACGGGGGACTCACAAGAGAAGTCACACTTGTCACAGTCCTCCCACAGTGACAGCATGGCAATTCAGCATCGGACCCGCAAGGCGAGCACTGTGGACAAGGAGAAACTGGGCTTATTTAATGCTCATGCATTCACTTTCCTCATTTTGTGGTACTTTTTCAGTGCCTGCACTTTGTTCCTCAATAAATATATTCTCGCTACACTGAGAAGTGACCCCACACTGCTTGGTGAGTGTGGCTAACTGTCATGGTATCTGTGGTTAACTGTCATGGTATCTGTGGTTAACTGTTATGGTATCTGTGGTTAACTGTCATTGTATCTGTGGTTAACTGTTACGGTATCTGTGGTTAACTGTCATGGTATCTGTGGTTAACTGTCATGGTATCTGTGGTTAACTGTCATGGTCTGTGTGGTTAACTTTTGTAGTCTATGTGGTTAACTGTCATGGTATCTGTGGTTCACTTTCATGGTCTGTGTGGTTCACTTTCATGTCTATGTGGTTAACTATCATGGTATCTGTGGTTAACGGTCATGGTCTCTGTGGTTAACTGTCATGATCTCTGTGGTTAACAGTTATGGTCTCCATGGTTAACTGTCATGATCTCAGTGTCATTTTGTCTTTTTTTTTTTTTTAGAATGTTATTTTGGTAATGTCTTTCAGTCATGGTGTTGTCTTTCAGTTATAGTGTCGTTATTCTGGCTGGTGTTATTATTTTGTTAGTCTTAGCTTTCAGTTAAGAAGGAAGTGTGGACAGTTACCTGCTTCCTGTGTATTTCTTCTTCTTCTTCTTCAGCTTTCCGAGCCATTAAGGCTCATTGCTGCAGATAAAGTTCGCCTCCATTCCTCTTTATTCCTAATCTTCTCTGTCCAGTTGGTGACACCAATTTCTTTTATATCCTCTTCTATGCTGTCTTTCCATCTCTGTCTTGGTCTACCCCTTGGTCTTGTTTCCCTCATCTCTTGTGCATACATCATTTTCATTTCTCTGTTCTCTTCCATTCTTTCTACAATGTAGTCTTTTCAGTTTCAAGACATTTATAATTCATTGGGATTTAAATAAACTGTTCAGTAAGGTCTCCATTCTCCACTGTTGGTATCCTTTATCGGTCAAAGATTTTTCGTGGGATCTTGTTCTCAAAGATCTGCAATTATTGTTCATCTTTCTTTGTTGTACTCCATGTTTCTGATCCATACATGACAGCTGGTCTTATTATAGTTTTGTAGATTGCTGTTTTGGGACAGGATTTTGGATTTTAACAGGTGTTGCAAGGCAAAGTATATTTTATTCCCTGCCTGTACTCTGATTTTTAATTTCCTCACTTACTGTGTTGTTTCTGTTGAAGGTTGTGCCGAGATATTTTCCTGTGTATTTCAGTTCCAAATAAACCATGTGCTCAGTCTGATAACTACCCTAACTTTCTTAAATCACGTCTGATCACTCGCCATGCTGCCAACTGAAGTGCTGAAGGTAGCCCTGTTTATGTGCATGATTGTTGTTTATAGCTTTGCAGCAGAGCAAGAACTGGGATACCGTTACCTGTGAAATATGTGGCTTTCATTATTTTCTTAGTATCCCAGAATGCTAAACTTACTTATTGTAGAATCTTCATACCTTATCGTCTTCTTCAGTGTCATCTTATCTTTATGCAAGTCTTTACCGGCTTGCAGATAGTACAAGCAGAAAATCATGTTCATTCACTAGTCCCAGCTTGTGTGGAACAGTAAGACTAAGTATACAGAGAAGGACTTATTCTTTTATCTCCTTTGAACTGTGTACGTAATGTTCTTTGCAGCTGATGCGATGAAGATGTTGAGGCAGATAATCGTATCAGATTGGGAGTGGGTTATGGCAGTGTGGGAGTGGGTTATGGTGGTTTGGGAGTGGGTTATGGCAGTGTGGGAGTGGGCTATGGTGGTGTGGGAGTGGGTTATGGCAGTGTGGGAGTGGGTTGTGTGAGTGGGTTATGGCGGTATGTGAGTGGGTTATGGCGGTATGTGAGTGGGTTATGGCAGTGTGGGAGTGGGTTATGGCGGTGTGGGAGTGGGTTATGGCGGTGTGTTTTCGGTACCTGAGTGGGGGCTAAACAGCAAGGGATGTGCAATACTTCTTTAGCAGACTCACACCACACCATGGGGATTGTAATGACATCTGCCTCATTAGTTAGGCCAGGCGTGTTACTGTGAGGTACAACTGAGAGGTATGACAGGGTCTTGGTCAGTTATGATTCACTAACCCTAATGCTAGCATGTCAAATGTGAGTTGCTGACTGCCAGATCGGACAGTATCTTCCCCCGAGAAGATTGTATCTGCTGAACTGAGGAGATGGCATGCCTGTCTGGAGGAATAAAATGGGCTTCTAAAGTCATCTCAGAACTGCAGGAAAGACATTCAGAGAAGATAGCTTCATGGCCGGACTGGCTGAAAGATTTAAAGTCTGTTTTATTTGCCTCAAGACCTGAGGATTGTAAAACATTTATACTGGCAGCAGGAAGCAGTGATTCAAGTTAAAAATAAAACTGGATAATATCAGCCTATAAAACAAGCAATATGTACTATCTCCAGACGTTTTTTTTCTCTGTGCGGCGAGAATATTCTAAGAATGATCATTACAGAACCAGGTATAAAAGTCGGAGGATACAATATTAACAACCTTCATTATGCTGACAACATAGTACTGATAGCTGAGAACCAACAAAACCTGCAGAATCTCTTGGATAAAGTCATTAAAGAAAGTGAACAGAAAGGCCTTAAACATCAAAAGGACAGAGACTGAGGTTATATCTAAGAAACAGAATCCACCAAAATGCAGTATAAAATTAAATGGAACTATTCTAAAACAGGTGCAGAAATTTAAATACCTTGGAGCAGTAATAACTTCAGATGGGAAATGCTGAACAGAAATTAGGAACAGAATAGGCCAAGCAAAGACTGCATTTCAGAGAATGAGAAACATATTATGCAACACATCCCTATCAATGAATATTAGAAAACGAGTCCTAAAATGCTATATTGAACTTATCTTGTTATATGGAAGTGAATCATGGACAATAGGCAGGTCTGCACAAAAACCATTGGAAGCAGCAGAAATGTGGTTTATTAGAAGAATGTTGTGAATCCCCTGGACAGCAAAAATAACTAATGAAGAATGTATGAGAAGAGCTGGAGAGACAAAAAATCTTGCCAAAAAAATAAGAGAGATAATATACTTTCATAGAACATGCAAAGAGAGGAGGGGGCATTGAAAATATTATAACAAAAGGAAAAATAGAGGGATGAAAATCAAGAGGAAGACCAAGAGAAATGATACTGGACAGTCTGACGGGATGGTGTGAGAGGAGATCACCAACTGAGCTGATGGCCTGCATGAAGGATCGTGTAGTCTGGAGAAGCATAATAGCCAAGGCCAGTCGGCACGGCACCTGATGATGATGATTTATTTGGCTTAGGATATACTGAAGTTTGGTGATGCTTCAGAGCACCTCAGCATTAGCTACTGCATTCCCTGCAGCCATTCAGTCCCTCAGCTTGCAGAGAACACTTTGGACTTAGGTGTCGGTTCTTCCCAATATAAATGCTGCCATGGCCATGCCAATGTCCCCTATGTCAGTATTTTGCCACTACTCGCTGTGGCATGTGGTGGAGCATATATATGGGACTGTCCTGTTTATCACTTTTACCCTTGTACACTACTGAGTCATTTATCACTGTTACCCTTGTACACTTCTGAGTCATTTATCACTGTTACCCTTGTACACTTCTGAGTCATTTATCATTGTTACCCTTGTATACTACTGAGTCATTTATCACTGTTACCCTTGTACACTGCTGAGTCATTTACCAGTGTTACCCTTGTACACTACTGAGTCATTTATCACTGTTACCCTTGTACACTGCTGAGTCATTTACCAGTGTTACCCTTGTACACTACTGAGTCATTTATCAGTGTTACCCTTGTACACTACTGAGTCATTTATCAGTGTTACCCTTGTACACTACTGAGTCATTTACCAGTGTTACCCTTGTACACTACTGAGTCATTTATCAGTGTTACCCTTGTACACTACTGAGTCATTTATCAGTGTTACCCTTGTACACTACTGAGTCATTTATCATTGTTACCCTTGTATACTTCTGAGTCATTTATCACTGTTACCCTTGTACACTTCTGAGTCATTTATCATTGTTACCCTTGTACACTTCTGAGTCATTTATCATTGTTACCCTTGTACACTTCTGAGTCATTTATCATTGTTACCCTTGTACACTTCTGAGTCATTTATCATTGTTACCCTTGTACACTTCTGAGTCATTTATCATTGTTACCCTTGTACACTACTGAGTCATTTATCATTGTTACCCTTGTACACTTCTGAGTCATTTATCATTGTTACCCTTGTACACTTCTGAGTCATTTATCATTGTTACCCTTGTACACTTCTGAGTCATTTATCATTGTTACCCTTGTACAGGTGCCATGCAAATGGTGATGACCACAGTGTTTGGTTTCATCCAGATGTACCTACCTCTAGGAATGTACACTCCAGTCGTCAGAGAGGGGAAGCCTCCGAACTTTTGGCGCAATATGATTCTTGTCGGGACCATGAGGTGAGCACTCTCCAGCGTGAAATGTTAAAATAATGTTTTATTTTCTAGATTTAAGGAGCTGTTTAGTTTCAAGCGGTTTGGTTTAGAGCAGTGTTTCCCAAAGTGGGCATTAACGCCCCTGTGTGGGCATCGGAAAGGACTGGGGGAGGAATGGTGAAGGAAAACTGGTTATTAGTGGAGGACTGGGAAGAAAAGAGGGCAGTAGGGAGGGGGCATTGTGACCTGTGAGACCTGGACACTTAACAAAACAGCTGAGAAACATATAAATGACTTTGAATGTAAATGCTACAGAAGAGTTCTTCAAATATCATGGACACAAAAAAGAACAAATATATCTATACTACAAGAACTTAATATTGAAGAAGGCTGGCTAGTAAAGAGAATTAAAGAGAGATAATTTGGACACATTAAACATCATGATAATCTAGAGAAGACCATCTTGGAAGGGTACATAATAGGAAAAAGAGAAAGAGGATGACCAAAGGAAGACATCGTTGATCTGCGAATGGATGCATCAGCAGCAGGGCATCTTGCTTACAACCGAGGGGCCTACAAGAGTGCTGTTAGGGGAGCAAAGTTCTGCAAGGGACATGCAAATGACTGACTGAGGGGAGGGTGTATTGAGGGAAAACAAAGCGGCAGACGTGGACAGTAATACCTCCCTTCTTAGCACTTTTCAACCTGATATTGAAAAACTTGTGTCACTACATGAGACTCATCCACCACAGTTGAGAAAATAGTGCTGTAGGTAAGTTATAAATGTACTCCTTCAGTGTTGTTAAATAAATTGTTTTGCTAGCTTAAGATTTTAAGACGTGTAATGTGTATCGTAATTGAATAGGTCAGTGTATGGGTAGTACATGAGGGGTTGGGGGTGTTGAGAATGTGGTCTGGGAGAAAAAGGGGGGCCGCAGCCTGAACAAGCATGGGAAACACTGGTTTAGAGATTGTCATTCAGGAATCGTTAACCCTTTCTTGTCATAAAGTATTGTGGAATAGTAGGAGCGGGGCTGAATCTTAGACTAAAGGTTGTGGATTCAGCCCTGGTCTGCCGCTGCTTCAGTTCATCAAGGTTCTCACCGTTGGTCTGTGATGATAAAACAGTTCTTTTGTTTAAATAGTTCGGTGTAGGAAACTTTGTAACAAGAAATCTTAGGTACAGATTTAGCAGATAGGAAATAGTGAGCTTGCCACATGGTACCGGTGCCTTGTAGTGGTGTGGCAGCTTGTCTGCACTGACCATCCCCAGCTCAGAAATGTGGAGTATAGCACAGAAAGAAGAGCAACAGTTGCAGGCCAAGACCCTAAGCAGAGTCTTTGGGCCCATAAAGGATACCAACAGTGGGGAATGGAGAGCTAGAAAGAACACTGGACTTAACAGCTTATTTAAATCACAGCGGATTATAAATGTCTTGAAACTGAACAGATTACACTGGTTGTATTGGCCATATATATAAAATGGAAGAGAACAGACAAATAAAAATTATGTATGTACAAGAAATGAAGGAAACAAGACCAAGAGATAGACCAAGACAGAGATGGAAAGACAACACAGAAGAGGATATAAAGGAAATTGGCATACCCAGCTGGAGAAAGAAGATTAGGAATAGAGAGAAATGGAGGTGAACTTTATCTACAGCAATGAGCCTTAATGGCTGAGAAAGCTGAAAAAGAAGAAGAAGAAGGAGGAAATAATGAGGCTTACAGCACAAAGCAAAGGTATAGACCACAGTACTGTATGGTTAGTCTGGAAAAAAATACAAAGAACTTAAGATGTGAGAAAGACAGAGAAATAGCAGGAGAGTGAGTGTGTCTGTGGCAGGACAAGCTGCTGTGAGAGAACAGCATCTTGTCCACTTGGCCATCTCGTACCTTGAGAAAAGATCCTTGATACGCCTGGTCTTTAATGCATATCTGAACTTGTGACACTCGGATATTCAGAGAAGGAAATGAGGTCATGACACAGAGATTCAGACCCTTGAAGGTGGCCAAGAATTCAGCCCTTTGCAGGTAGCCAAGAATTCAGCCCCACGCAGGCAGCCAAGAATTCAGCCCCTTGCAAGGTAGCCAAGAATTCAGTCTCTTGCAGGTAGCCATGAATTTAGTCCCTTGCAGGTAGCCATGAATTTAGTCCCTTGCAGGTAGCCATGAATTTAGTCCCTCGCAGGTAGACAGTAATACCTCCCTTCTTAGCACTTTTCAACCTGATATTGAAAAACTTGTGTCACTACATGAGACTCATCCACCACAGTTGAGAAAATAGTGCTGTAGGTAAGTTATAAATGTACTCCTTCAGTGTTGTTAAATAAATTGTTTTGCTAGCTTAAGATTTTAAGACGTGTAATGTGTATCGTAATTGAATAGGTCATTGTATGGGTAGTACATGAGGGGTTGGGGGTGTTGAGAATGTGGTCTGGGAGAAAAAGGGGGGCCGCAGCCTGAACAAGCATGGGAAACACTGGTTTAGAGATTGTCATTCAGGAATCGTTAACCCTTTCTTGTCATAAAGTATTGTGGAATAGTAGGAGCGGAACTGAATCTTAGACTAAAGGTTGTGGATTCAGCCCTGGTCTGCCGCTGCTTCAGTTCATCGAGGTTCTCACCGTTGGTCTGTGATGATAAAACAGTTCTTTTGTTTAAATAGTTTGGTGTAGGAAACTTTGTAACAAGAAATCTTAGGTACAGATTTAGCAGATAGGAAATAGTGAGCTTGCCACATGGTACCGGTGCCTTGTAGTGGTGTGGCAGCTTGTCTGCACTGACCATCCCCAGCTCAGAAGCATGAAGTACAGCACAGAAAGAAGAGCAACAGTTGCAGGTCTTTGAGACCAAGATCCTAAGCAGAATCTTTGGGCCCATAAAGGAAACCAACAGTGGGGAATGGAGAGCTAGAAAGAACACTAAACTTAACAGCTTATTTAAATCACAATGGACTGTAAACGTCTTGAAACTGAACATATTATGCTGGTTGTATTGATCATATATATAGAATGGAAGAGAACAGAAAAAAAAAATTATGTATATACAAGAAATGAAAGAAACAAGACCAAGAGATAGACAACACAGAAGAGGATATAAAGGAAATTGGCATACCCAGCTGGAGAAAGAAGATTAGGAATAGAGAGAAATGGAGGTGAACTTTATCTACAGCAATGAGCCTTAATGGCTGAGAAAGCTGAAAAAGAAGAAGAAGAAGGAGGAAATAATGAGGCTTACAGCACAAAGCAAAGGTATAGACCACAGTACTGTATGGTTAGTCTGGAAAAAAATACAAAGAACTTAAGATGTGAGAAAGACAGAGAAATAGCAGGAGAGTGAGTGTGTCTGTGGCAGGACAAGCTGCTGTGAGAGAACAGCATCTTGTCCACTTGGCCATCTCGTACCTTGAGAAAAGATCCTTGATACGCCTGGTCTTTAATGCATATCTGAACTTGTGACACTCGGATATTCAGAGAAGGAAATGAGGTCATGACACAGAGATTCAGACCCTTGAAGGTGGCCAAGAATTCAGCCCTTTGCAGGTAGCCAAGAATTCAGCCCCACGCAGGCAGCCAAGAATTCAGCCCCTTGCAAGGTAGCCAAGAATTCAGTCTCTTGCAGGTAGCCATGAATTTAGTCCCTTGCAGGTAGCCATGAATTTAGTCCCTTGCAGGTAGCCATGAATTTAGTCCCTCGCAGGTAGACATGAATTCAGCCCCCTTGCAGGTGGCCAAGAATTCAGTCAATTGCATGTAGCCAAGAATTCAGCCCATTGCAAGTAACCAAGATTTCAGCCTTTCAGGTAGCCAAGAATTCAGCCCCTTGCAGGTATCCATGAATTTAGTCTCTTGCAGGTAGCCATGAATTTAGTCCCTCGCAGGTAGCCATGGATTCAGCCCCTTGCTGGTAGTCAAGAATTTAGTCCCTTGCATGTAGCCAAGAATTCAAACCCTTGCTGGTAGTGAAGAATTCAGCCCAATGCAGGTAGCCAAGAATTCAGTCTCTTGCAAGTAGCCAAGAATTCAGTCTCTTGCAAGTAGCCAAGAATTCAGTCTCTTTCAGGTATCCATGAATTTAGTCTCTTGCAGGTAGTCAAGAATTTAGTCCCTTGCACGTAGCCAAGAATTCAAACCCTTGCTGGTAGTGAAGAATTCAGCCCAATGCAGGTAGCCAAGAATTAAGTCCTTTGCAGGTAGCCAAGAATTCAGCCCCTTCCAGATAGCCAAGAATTCAGCCTCTTGCAGGTAGCCATGAATTCAGTCTCATTCAGCCAAACAAAACATTGCTAGGAAATCTGAGAAACTGGACAAGAAAAGATTTGTCCCTGTGACCTCTCATTTTCTGCTTGCCAGTTTTTTTAAATTTTTGTGGATGCTGACAAGAAAACAGAAAGACTGGACAGAAAGGAATGAGGGATATGACATGAGTGTCCATTTAACATGTTTATAAATGTTTATTTTTGATACAGTCCGTGGAGTTATAATGTAGGAACTGCTTTGCTTTGCCTAGTGCATCAGAAGCTTAAGATGCGTGTTGTTACTTTTCCATGATAGAATCTTTCCAGCCTTAAATGCTTGGATGTTTTTCAATCCCATTTATGCAACCAAAAAAATACATTTGTATTTATTCATCACAGTTTTAGTTCAGTTTAATATGTGTATTATAGTTTTCGGTATTTTTGTTTTATTGTAAACATTTTTTGCTGTTTGTACTGTTTTAATGGTTTTCAAAACATCTTTTCAGGTTTTCTACGGTAGTTCTAGGTCTAGTAGCCCTGAAGTTTGTTGCGGTGTCCTTCACAGAGACAGTAAAGAGTTCAGCCCCTTTGTTCACAGTTTTTATCTCCAAGGTTTTGATAGGGGAGTTTACGGGTCTGTACACATTTCTCTCCCTTATTCCCATCATGCTCGGCCTGGGCTTGTGTTCGGCATACGAGCTCAGCTTCAACATAGAGGGCTTTGTAGCAGCGTTGGCTACAAATCTCACTGAATGGTGAGTTTCCTTACATTAGTAGCTTTTTTTTTGTGTGTATTGTTCAGTATTGAACTAAAGATATAGTTTGTCACTAATCAAATTTCTTCAAAGATTTTGAGTTTTTTTGATCATATTAATTGATAATATTCTATTAACTCATCCCCATCATAAGTCGCTGGCAGTAGTGAAAAGTTGAAGTATCGAACATGGTAGTTCATGGATGGCTGAGGCCAAAACGTCCCTTAGTGCTGTGTGTGCTATGGAGGATATAGCAGAAGGGGTGGAGTGGATAGATGTGACAGATGATACCAGCAGGCTTACTGGAGTGGTCATCGCCACGCTCAGCAAAGAGTGTAGAGAATGGATGGGAGGCAGGACTGAGTTTGCAATTCAGGAGTTCATTTACGTTCATGCTCAACCACATGACCCAGTCATCTTTACAGGTGGCTCGGTGCTACAAGGCAAAAAAGAGTGGATGGGGCTTCATTGTTTATAGGCAAGGTAGACTGATGACACAGAATGCAGGGTCTGTGACCAGGGTTCGTGCCTTGGCTAGTTTGACATGATGATACACATGCTGTGGCAATGATGGACCCTCAGAGCATGCATCGCAAGACAGAGTCTGCCACGTCAGGAATGGGTTCAGCCCTGCCGGTGGTGGAGTCTCAGAGCATGCATCACAAGACAGAGTCTGCCACGTCAGGAATGGGTTCAGCCCTGCCGGTGGTGAAGAATTCAGCCCAATGCAGGTAGCCAAGAATTCAGCCCCTTCCAGATAGCCAAGAATTCAGCCTCTTGCAGGTAGCCATGAATTCAGTCTCTTTCAGCCAAACAAAACATTGCTAGGAAATCTGAGAAACTGGACAAGAAAAGATTTGTCCCTGTGACTTCTCATTTTCTGCTTGCCAGTTTTTTTTTATTTTTGTGGATGCTGACAAGAAAACAGAAAGACTGGACAGAAAGGAATGAGGGATATGACATGAGTGTCCATTTAACATGTTTATAAATGTTTATTTTTGATACAGTCCGTGGAGTTATAATGTAGGAACTGCTTTGCTTTGCCTAGTGCATCAGAAGCTTAAGATGCGTGTTGTTACTTTTCCATGATAGAATCTTTCCAGCCTTAAATGCTTGGATGTTTTTCAATCCCATTTATGCAACCAAAAAAATACATTTGTATTTATTCATCACAGTTTTAGTTCAGTTTAATATGTGTATTATAGTTTTCGGTATTTTTGTTTTATTGTAAACATTTTTTGCTGTTTGTACTGTTTTAATGGTTTTCAAAACACCTTTTCAGGTTTTCTACGGTAGTTCTAGGTCTAGTAGCCCTGAAGTTTGTTGCGGTGTCCTTCACAGAGACAGTAAAGAGTTCAGCCCCTTTGTTCACAGTTTTTATCTCCAAGGTTTTGATAGGGGAGTTTACAGGTCTCTACACATTTCTCTCCCTTATTCCCATCATGCTCGGCCTGGGCTTGTGTTCGGCATACGAGCTCAGCTTCAACATAGAGGGCTTTGTAGCAGCGTTGGCTACAAATCTCACTGAATGGTGAGTTTCCTTACAATAGTAGCTTTTTTTGTGTGTGTATTGTTCAGTATTGAACTAAAGATATAGTTTGTCACTAATCAAATTTCTTCAAAGATTTTGAGTTTTTTTGATCATATTAATTGATAATATTCTATTAACTCATCCCCATCATAAGTCACTGGCAGTAGTGAAAGGTTGAAGTATCGAACATGGTAGTTCATGGATGGCTGAGGCCAAAATGTCCCTTAGTGCTGTGTGTGCTATGGAGGATATAGCAGAAGGGGTGGAGTGGATAGATGTGAGAGATGATACCAGCAGGCTTACTGGAGTGGTCATCTCCACGCTCAGCAAAGAGTGTAGAGAATGGATGGGAGTTCATTTACGTTCATGCTCAACCACATGACCTAGTCATCTTTACAGGTGGCTCGGTGCTACAAGGCAAAAAAGAGTGGATGGGGCTTCATTGTTTATAGGCAAGGTAGACTGATGACACAGAATGCAGGGTCTGTGACCAGGGTTCGTGCCTTGGCTAGTTTGACATGATGATACACATGCTGTGGCAGTGATGGACTCTCAGAGCATGCATCGCAAGACAGAGTCTGCCACGTCAGGAATGGGTTCAGCCCTGCCGGTGGTGGAGTCTCAGAGCATGCATCACAAGACAGAGTCTGCCACGTCAGGAATGGGTTCAGCCCTGCCGGTTGTGGAGTCTCAGAGCATGCATCACAAGACAGAGTCTGCCACGTCAGGAATGGGTTCAGCCCTTGGGGAAGTCCAGTGGGGAAGCCCAGGCTGATGTGGATAAATTGCACATGGCATGTGGGAATGATTGATTGATTGATTGATTGATCTTTATTTCAAAAGGGTTAAGAATTGGGCATGCAGGCCCTCCGACATTCTGCCCTTTATTATACAACTTTCACTCTGTTCCAGACATTCTACAAATATGCTGCGCATATAACCAACATAACTGACATTGGAAAGCTGAGAGACATAAAATTAAAGTATAACATTCACATTTCACTCTTATAAGCACTCAATAAAGTAAGTAACTACATACATATATAAATGACTACAGAAAGTAACTATGTACGTATATAAATAACTACAGAAAGTAACTACATACATATATAAATAACTACAGAAAGTAACTACATACATATATAAATAACTACAGAAAGTAACTACATACATATATAAATAACTACAGAAAGTAACTACATACATATATAAATAACTACAGAAAGTAACTACATACATATATAAATAACTACAGAAAGTAACTACATACATATATAAATGACTATCAAAATGAGGTAATGAGGTAGCTGATCATGTTGCTCGTAACACTATTTCAGCAGACATGATTGCTATGGATAGGACTGACATCAGTGGATAAGGAACTAGGACAGGAAGAGGAAAGGGCATGTGTTGATGATATATATATCTACAGAGGATGAAGGATAGAGGTGTGAGGAGGGGAAAAGAAGAGCTGGGTGAATGGCTAGTAGAATTCAAGGTTGCCAGAACCAACAGCTGACCGGTACAGTTAGTGTTCATACCCTTCAGTAGTTGCTGAAACAGAGAGCAGAAGCAGGTACCCTGGGTGTGCCCTTAAGTGTGATGATGCTAATTCCTGGATTCAGGATTTCTGCTGACTGTCCTGTGCATTTTTTTTCTGTCTTCCTATTTTTCAATAATTGTTTTAAAATTTATTTACAGTTATTCCTAGTCCAAATAGCGACATGTATAGTTCTCTTATCTTTCCATAGTGAGGTCTCCCTGGGAAGAACTATGTTAAGAATACATTTATCTTAAAATAGTCTTTGTGAGACAGAGAACATAGATCTGATTGCTTAAAAACTGACCTACTTCTGTAGCCCAGAAACCTGTAGCAGTCAACATTAATTATAATGTCAGGATGGTGGATGGATAGAGACATGGAGATCACCGCCAGGGATGAGGAAAGTCTGGTGTGAAGCCAGTGAATCCAGGACGTGATGAGCCTATGGTTCTCTACAACAATGGCTACCAGATTGAGGTAAACAATGCAGAGCCAGCAGACCATAGGTGGTGGGGAATGAATATTGCTGAAGCACTCATCAGATTCTTCATCCCAAAGTTGGATTGTCTCTGTGGAACTGTCTTAAAGCCATTTGGCCTGATGTGGAGAAGGGGCTTAAGGCCAGCCACACTGTCTTCATGGCAGTCCGAGCAAGGCCACAGTGTGCCTTAGCAAGAAAAGGTGCTGAAGTCGGAGGTACCCAGCCAGAAGGTACATCACAAAAATCAGGGTACCACGCATTACCGCTAAATGCGTACGAAGAAGAAGACCTTAGTGAGGTCGTTGGTTCGAATCTAACTGACTGTGTCCCAGTCATCCAACTGTCATGTTCATTTCTTTTGGAGCTAGGGGAAAGCAAGGCAACAAAGTTCAGTGTTGACCATGTCATCCTCTAGTGTGCCAGTAGGTCAAGGGAAAAATGGTTGCTAGTAGCATATCCTCAGGACATGATAGGCCAACCTTAACTTTTACTTGTTAGTGCTCATCCATGTCTAGTGAAGTATTTTCTCACTTTTGTTTTGTAGTGAAAAGTGTTTTCTCAGTTTTTTCATCTAGTGGAAAGTCTTTTTTTGTTGTCTAGTGAAAATGTTTTAGCACTTTTGTTGTCTAGTGAAAAGTGTCGTCATCTCACTTTGTCTGATTAAAAGTGTCTTCTCACTTCTGTTGTCTAGTGAAAAGTGTTTTCTCACTTTTGGTGTCAAGTGAAAAGTGTTTTCTCACTTTTGTTCTAGTTTGCTCTACAGGTGTTGCTTTTCAGCAACATTTTCTTTTGAGTATTTATCAATATCATAGCTGTCATTTGATCATTGAAAGTTTGAAACTCTCTCTCTCTGAAGGCCCCAGCCGACAGATGTAAGATATCATGTCCTTCCATAACCCTCGGTCCCTCGTGTGTCTCAGCAGCCTTGTCACTGAGCATTTCTCGTGCCAGGATACCAGACCATCAAACATCTTTCTCTGCCCACCTCTGCCTCTTCTACCTTTGATCTTCCCTGCTTGAAACATCACATTATATTCACTTTCAGTGATGTTTGGCTGAGTACTTATACAATATTTGACATTGTTTCTGTGTTTTGGTACTTGAAGATGTGAAAACTGCTAGAATAATATAATGATTACTTACATGATAAACATATAGCCTATGTGAGTTAGGAGAGAATATACCAGGTTTTTTTTGAGAATAGCCCATAGAGTGTGAGAGAATATACTAACAGAGATTGAAGGAATATACCAGTAGTTTGGGAGAATATACCGACAGAGCTAGAATTACATAAGAATTTTATATGATTATGGCCAAGTTACATGAGATGGAAGAATTTTATATGATTTTGGCTAAATGACATGAGGTAGAGGAATTTTCTGTGATTATGGCTCAGTTATGTGAGGTTCTTTGAGTTTTTTTTTTTTTTATATTAAAATTGCCTTCTCATTTATGTTCTCCTCAGTTTACAAAATGTTTACTCCAAGCTGTTGATTAGTGGGGAGAAGTATAAATACACGTAAGTGTCAGACGTAATCTTTGTTTAGTATGATATTTTATGGATTTATTTTTATTGTAATAAGACACATGTGATCACAAGCATGCATTCAGACATACATAATCACTGATGAAGTTTAAATGTTAGGAAGATAGAAGGTTTGGAGACAAATCTGTGTGATCTGATCTCTTTCATTCTGTATGTTTTAGAAGGATAAATGCATTGTCCTTGTATGTTTTGTGGACTTCTAGGGGTTTATACGAGGGTCAGTACTGAAAGTCGTGAGGAAAAATTTTTTAAAAAATCAGAATTTATAGAGAAAATATAAATGTATGACCTTAACTGCATCCTTTTCTTCACATTTCAACATAATCTCCATTTCTCTGCACACATTTTCCCCATCGCTCTGCAAGTTATGAAAATACCCTCCCAGTAGAATTCCGTTCCAGCTGACCGATGGCACAGACGCACTGCTTTCTGGACGTTCCCTCCTGTGGGACCCAGCTGGCACAAACTTTTCTATATCCTAGGGTTTCAATCATTTCCTGTACTGCATTGTGTCCTGTTCCAAGATTTACAGCGATTTCAGAAACTGTGACACATCTGTTGTCATTAATGATGTCATCAACCCTTTCCATGTTGCGTTCAGTGGAGGCAGTTCTAGGGCGACCGCTGCGAGGCATATCTTAGATGCTCGTGTTTCCATCTTTTAAATGTTTCACCCACCTCCTAACACTGCTAGCACCCATACACACATCTCCATAAGCAAGTTGAAGTCTTCGGTGAATTTCAGCAGCGGGGATTTCCTCTTTAATGAGGAACTAGTAACAGCATATTGACGAAACGAAACTTCAGCACCCGCCATTTTGTTTCTGCTCCGCGTGGTCACGTAGTGGTGATGTCATGTGACCTCTACATGAAGTGCAAAGGATGCAGATTAAGGTGACACATTTATATTTTCTCTATCTACAAGTATAAATTCTGATTTTTAAAAAAATCTTTGCTCACGACTTTTGGTATGACCCTCATAATCATTCTGCTGTCATGGGTTGAATAACATCAACGTAGGAATTTGACTTGAGTCAAGGGGACTCATTATTCCAATTACTGTTAAGTCTGGTATTAGAGAAGGTCATCAGAAAAATGGAAGAAGAAAGCAGTACAGAAGAACAAGCGAAAATACTAGGATACACTGACGACATCGACCTAGGAGAGGGGAAACAGTAAAAGAGGTCACCAGTACCTGCATACACTTGAGAGATGTGGCACTAAAAGTGGGCTTGACCGTTAACCAAGATAAGACAGAGTATATGAAGGTATCAAGAGAACAGGGGATGTTGGAGCTATGACCATCAGGACAGTAGAAACATACAAATATCTAGACACAAGCATCAACACCTGCAGCATAGTAAGCGAGGAAATTGAAAGTAGAATGTGGACAGGGAATAAAATATACTTTGCCTTGAAACACCTTCTAAAATCTAAAATCCTGTCCCAAAGCACCAAGATAACAATCCACACAAGTGCTGTATAATAAGACCAGTCATCATGTTTGGATCAGAAACGTTGAGTACAACTAAGAAAGATGAACGGCAACTACAGGTTTTTGAGAACAAGATCCTAAGAAGAATCTTTGGGCTCATAACAGTGGATAATGGAGACTGTTAAAAGCATTGAACTTAACAGCTTATTTAAATCACAGCGGATTATAAACATCTTGAAACTGAACACCATCACAGCTTATACTCGGCACTCAGGAACAGAGAATTCTGGGAAAGCGTAATAGCCAACGCCAGTCAGCGGAGAAATAGATAGGTAGCACATGGATAGTTATATTGAAGATAATCTTTTTACATGAAAAGTTACGATCAACAGTTACAATTACTTCAGGTGATACAGTTTCTGCACTTTCAAAGTAATTTTAAAAGGTTTTAGTTTGTTTTTTTTTAACATTATTATTTTGTTTGTTCCCCTTTACACGAGCAGTAAGAAAATAGAAATGATGGTCGTGTCCAAAAAGAAAGCTGTACCAGAAGGCAGTGTAGATAAAAATCAAAAGAATAATATTAAAAGAAGTGCACAGATTCAGGTATCTTGGTACAACGATAACACCAGATGGTAGGTGTACCACAGAGGTCAAAAACAGAATATACCAGGTAAAGGTAGCGTTATTTTGTGCAGTCCATCTTTGTCAGTAGATAAAAGAGTCTTGAAATGCTGTATGGAGCCAGTGAGAACGAATCATGGTCATTAACAAAAACAACAATGAGAGCATTAGAGGCAAATGAAATGTGGTTCCCACGAAGAATGTTAAAAATACCATGAACAGCTAAAATAACAAATGAAGAATGCCGAAGGAAAGCTAGTGAGAAATGAACCTTAATGAACACACTATGGGGAACATAGTCTAGGTTCATTATCACATAATGAGAGGAGGAGGAATCGAAAATATTGTGACAACGAGGAAAATGGAAGACAGGAAAGGAAGAAGTAGACCAAGAGAGAAAATCTTAGATGGCTTGACAAAGTGGCATGGGAGAAACACGACATCAGAACTGATGGGAAACTTGAAAGACGGAAACTGTGGAGAGATATGGTCGTTGATGCACATGATGATGTTGATGATGAACTGATGATATATATAATGATAGGGGCAATATCAGATATTTTGACAAGACAAAATAGAAAAAAATTTCTAGTCTTATGTTTCTTCTCTCTCTCCCCCCCCCCCCCCCCCCCCCCCCCCATGAAAGTAGGACAGATGACATGCGTCATTTTGCAGAGAATTATTACATTCATTGACATTCTGAATTCTAAAAAAAAAACTATACCATTACTCTCTAATACATGAATTGCCTTTCAGACCAGCTGAGCTTCAGTTCTACACAAGTATAGCCAGCGTTGTTGTTCAGATTCCTGCGTGTTTCATCATGATGGACCTGGATAAGGTTCATCGCACTCTGGATGTCACCCTGTTGTCCTCATTACTGCTCAATGGAGTGTTCTTTCATTTCCAGTCCATATCAGCATACGTGCTCATGGACTATATCTCACCAGTAACTCACAGGTAGGTAGATCCCTGGACATATGTTATCATGGACTATATCTCACCAGTAACTCACAGGTAGGTAGATCCCTAAACATATGTTGTCATGGACAATATCTCACCAGTAACTTACAGGTAGGTAACTCCCTGGACATATGTTATCATGGACTATATCTCACCAGTAACTTACAGGTAGGTAACTCCCTGGACATATGTTATCATAGACTATATCTCACCAGTAACTCACAGGTATGTGTGTCCCTAGGCATATGTTGTCATAAAATGTATCTCACCAGCTCAGTATGACCTTACTGATAACAATTTTCAGAACAGTATGTTAAAAAAATGAAAAAAAGTTTGAAAAATGAAAAAAAAAAATAGTAATAATTTCACAAATAAGCAGAAGAGAGATTATGAAAGGGTGAAAAATGTAATACACAGAGTGCACTTAGTTCATTGTGGTTCAGGATAGGAATTTTTATGATTCAGGATAAGAATTATTTATGATTCAGGATAGGAATTTTTATGATTCAGAATAAGAACTATTTATGATTCAGGATAAGAACTATGATTCAGGATAAAAACTATGATTCAGGACAGGAACTTTGTGAATCAAGATGGCTATGTCTTACTGCATCTTGGAAAAAAAAGTCATTTTGTGGAGTGGTTTTCTTTTTCTTTTTAATGTGTTCCAACTTGTGTTGTGTAAAAAACTTATTTTCTTACTAGAGAGAAAGTCAGAGGAGAGAATTTTAAAACTGATGTCTGTCAAAAGACAGTTTACACTAGCCAGGTGCCGGAGATTGGCTAGCGTGATGGTTAGAGCACTCGTCTAGCAACCGAGTGGTCGAGGTTCGAATCGCCAGCTGAGCGGTATTTTTTTTTTCCTGACCAGTATGGCCCCAAGGTCAACCCAGCCTCGTGGTACCAGAGAAAATCTGTGAAGGAAAGGCAGTGAAGAAAGGAACTGGCCACCCTACTTCATACGCTGATGGCCCAGCATAATGAGGTCTCTTAACGCTTCATTCCCTATGGCATTTGCTATGGGGCTATCTTTATCTTTTATCTTACTAGCCAGGTGAAACTAGAAAAGTTTAGCTTACAGTTTGACAAATCCTGAAGAACTATTGTCTCATTTACCCTGATTTTGTTTTTCTCCCTAGTGTGGCAAACACGGTCAAGCGTGCATTCCTGATTTGGCTTTCAGTCATCCTGTTTAGCAACCCTGTGACATTTTTAAGTGGCCTTGGTACTATTATAGTAACAGTGGGAGTTTTACTGTACACCAAGGCCAAGGAGCATGACCAGAATCTTCTAGAACTGCGAGAAAAATACAGGAAGGAGTTGCTCGAAAAGGAACTTGATATTCGACAACTTTGATTAATTTTAGCAGACAGGGTTCATTCCTTATCATTTTACATTCAGCTGATGACCAGATTTCGGCAGATATTAGGCCATTTGTTAGATATTTAAACTGTTGTTGGCAGATAATATTTGCTTAAATTTCATTGCATCCGTAGTGACCATTTTATGTGAGATTTATATGGTTTTGGCCATGTCAGTTGAATTAATGTTACTCAATAAAGTTTGTTGTGGTTTAGAATTTACAATAATAAAAGTCTGTTTCTGGAAGCTTAACATTTTTTTTTTAGCAGTCTGGCGTTCTGGCATATTTAACGGCTTCATGCTGATTGGGTAAAGCAGTCTCGAGTATTTTTAGGTTTTGCATGGTGTTTTTTTCAGTTTGTACGATATATTTGTGTGGATTATAAGAATCTTATAAGATGATATGGCAGATTTATGCTTTTTTTTTATACATAAGTTTATTTAAAACAAAGGGTCTTGTACATGGTGGTTTGTGAGAGTGCTTCTTTTTTTTTCTTAATGAATTAACTTTTAAACTGTTTAAACATGACCTTGGAGATGTACAGAATTTAATTTATTCAGTTCCTTTTTGTTGGGGGGGGGGTTGGTGAAATAATTTGTGTGTGGGGTTTTAATGAGATGGTTTGTCTGTGGGGTTTTAATGAGATAGTTTGTGTGTGGAGTTTGTGTTGAGATGGTTTATGTGTGTGGGGGTTTAATGAAATCGTTTATGTGTGGAGTTTATTGAGATGGTTTGTGTGTGGAGTTTGTGATGAGATGGTTTATGTGTGTGGGGGTTTAATGAAATGGTTTGTCTGTGGGGTTTTAATGAGATGGTTTGTGTGTGGAGTTTTTAATGAGATGGTTTATGTGTGTGGAGGTTTAATGAAATCGTTTGTGTGTGGAGTTTATTGAGATGGTTTATGTGTAGGGGTTTAATGAAATCGTTTGTGTGTGGAGTTTATTGAGATGGTTTGTGTGTGGAGTTTAATGAGATGGTTTATGTGTGTGGGGTTTAATGAAATCATTTGTGTGTGGAGTTTTTAATGAGGTGGTTTATGTGTGTGGGGTTTAATGAAATCGTTTGTGTGTGGAGTTTATTGAGATGGTTTGTGTGTGGAGTTTATAATGAGATGGTTTGTGTGTGGAGTTTATAATGAGATGGTTTGTGTGTGGAGTTTGTGATGAGATGGTTTGTGTGTGTGAGGTTTAATGAGATGGTTTGTGTGTATGGGGTTTAATGAGATGGTTTGTGTATTTGGGGTTTAATGAGATGGTTTATGTGTGGGGTTTAATGAGATGGTGTGTGTGTGTGTGGAGCTTAATGAGATGGTTTGTGTGTGTGGGGTTTAATGAAATGGTTTGTGCATGGTAAAAGTTTTTTTTTGCTCTGTATTTAAAATATCCAATGGGCCTGAGGTAAATTTTATTGCTGTACATTCTCCTTTTTATTTTCCTGTCCTCATATATATATTTTTTTTTTTCAAAACATTTGTATACTTTTCCTTTTTGGTTTGTTTTAGTATATTTTTGTTTGAGCTTTTTTTAACCAAATTTCTGTCCACTTTTATATTTGTTTTGTACATTTCTGAGTTTTCTTTTTTAGTTTTCTTTTGCAAGTGTTAATTTCACAACGAAACATGATCACTTTTAAAAAAAAAAAATTCCTCTCTGTTTGGTTGGGGGTCTGACTGGTGAAATGGTTAGTGCACTAGTCCCTCATGGCGAAGGTTGTGGGTTAAAATCCCTGTAACAAATACCCCACTGGTGGTGTGGCCTGTAACAAATACCCCACTGGTGGTGTGGCCTGTAACAAATACCCTACTGGTGGTGTGCCCTATAACAAATACCCCACTGGTGGTGTGCCCTATAACAAATACCCCACTGGTGGTGTGGCCTGTAACAAATACCCCACTGGTGGTGTGGCCTGTAACAAATACCCCACTGGTGGTGTGGCCTGTAACAAATACCCCACTGGTGGTGTGGCCTGTAACAAATACCCCACTGATGGTGTGCCCTGTAACAAATACCCCACTGGTGGTGTGGCCTGTAACAAATACCCCACTGGTGGTGTGGCCTGTAACAAATACCCCACTGGAGGTGTGGCTCATGGAAAATACCCTGGATGTGGCTTGGCTTGTGATAAACTGCCTGTGAATGAATTGTTTAAATGTGGTTGCGTGGCTGCATATGGTATTCAGTTTTGTGCCCTGTGAAAATAGAGTGGCAGTGACACTTAGTTTTGATGTGCTGTGGCGTCTGCGATGAATGAATCGTGTACTGAAAAGAGCTTGATCATTTCCGCTTCATCATCAAGAGTTTAATCGTGGCAATGATCATCAAGAGTGAGTTTTATTGTGGCGGTGATCTTTAAGAGTGAGTTTAATCGTGGTGGTGATTATCGTGAGTTTAATTGTGGTGATCATCAAGATTGAGTTTAATCGTGGCGATGATCATCAAGAGTGAGTTTAATAGTGAGAGTGAGTTTAATCGTGGCAGTGATCATCAAGAGTGAGTTTTATCATGACAGTGATCATCAAGAGTGAGTTTAATCATGGCGGTGATCATCAAGAGTGGGTTTAATCATGATGGTGATTGTCAAGAGTGAGCTTAATTGTGGCGGAGCGCTTGTGAGATGATCGGCTGCTGCCGGTGGTGATCAACATAAGTTCATTTGATTATTGTTTGCAAGAGGTATTTTCCTAGTCATTCTTTTTTTTTTTTTGTCATTTCCCTGATGTTATAAGTTGTTACTGGTGTAGCCGTTACTTCAAATACATGAGGAAAAAAATGTAATGCAGTGTGGCAGGCTAAACCTGTCAACAGTGTAGTATTTTGGCTAGGGTCTTCATCAGACAGCAACACTGTTATGTGATAGAGTGGTCTTATTATTTACTTTAAGCTTACTATCACTTTTTAAAAAAAATTTTGTCATGAGCCATTCACCCCCCCCCCCCCAAAGGTTTTATTGTAGTGAGTCCCAGGTATGTAGGTGTATGTGTGCCTGACTGCCTGTCCTTCTTTGTGTTCATCTGCTCCATATTAAGACATTAGTGCATGTTTAATGGCTGTAACAGCATAGAAGTAATTATTAAGTCTTCACATTAGCTTGATGGCTACTTATTAAGACAACTTGTTGATGTATTTTTTTTTTGTCTTGTCACTGACAGAGGGTGTCTGAGTGGCGAAGTGGTCAGTGCGCTAGTCTCTCATGGCAAAGGTTGGGGGTTCAAGTCCAGTCACTCAGCTGTAGAAATGGGTACCTGGCTTCTTCTGGAGTTGAGGAAGGAAAGGCGGCCAGGCGTGATACTGACCATATCACCCTCTTAGTGTGCTGACAGGTCAAGGAAAATATGGGCACTAACACCATGTGCCTCTGAAGATGTTGTATTGCTATTGGACTGGTAGTTTTTGGTCAAGAGGTCATGATGTTTCTTTATTGACTTGGAATTTTGTTGATTTAATTGCATGAATGTTGGTGACAGAGCAGTAGTTTTATCATTCTGCTAATAAATATAAAACTGAGTGCATTTTATGGACAAATATGAGAAGGTTAAAGGTAAAGGTAAAATTCCTATTTCCATGCCATTAAAGAATATGGGGGATACGGTGTTAAGCACATATTTCCTCGACCTTCAGAACATGATAGTGTGATATGGTCGGTATCATGCTTGGCCACACTTACCTTCCCAGATTTCTCTGGTACCCATTTTTAAGAGGCTGGATGGACCCGGGGACCTTTTTTTTGATGTGGTGGTACCAGAAAAAATTGCCCACAGCTGGAAGTTGAACCCAGTACCACCGAATTAGTAAGCTTAATGCCTAACCACTCTACCAAGGAGGCCAACAGAGTTAGTATAGCACAAATACAGTTTTATCATAACATAAAATCACATGTGATCATTCACTAGTCAGTCAGTCAGCCATTTGCATGTCCCTTGTGAAACTTTGCCTTCCTAACAGCTCTCCTGTAGGCCTCTTGGTTGTAAGCAAGATGCCCTGCTGCTGATTCGTCCATTTGCAGATTATCAACAATGTTTTGCACCAATCTTTGCCTCCCTTTCTTTCTTTTTCCCATTATGTACCCTTCCAAGACAGTATTCACTATTGCATTTTTAAATTAGAGACATTTCTATCTAGTTTGAAGAAAATAACTTGTATATCTGGGTTGATTTTATAAAAATTAATTAAAAATTGCCTTAAAATTACTTTTTAAATGACTTGAATCCATTTTTTTTTTAACACATCGAAATCAGAAAATGATAATCTTTTCTTTTGGCTCATAGATAGGCAGTTGTATGTAAAGTAAACTGGTTCAGTGATTTGTTTCCGCAGTGTGCTATTTCTCTTGTCTTCTGAAGTTCTTCATGTATGTAGACACTGTCATCTGATTTTTCTGTTGTAGGACTTAAACCGTTACAATCTGATGTTCCTAATGATGTAGCAGACATAGTCATATGATGTTCTTAATGATGTACAGACATTGTCATATGATGTTGATGTTCAGGTATTGTTATATAATGTTCCTAAAGGTGTGGAGACATCAACATATGATGTTATTAGTGGTGTGCAGACATTATATGATGTTCCTAATGATGTGTAGACATCATCATATGTGCAGACATCATCATATGATGTGCAGACATCATCATATGATGTGCAGACATTGTCATATGCCATTATCATCTGGTGTTCTTGGTGCTGCTTTTGCATTGGTCTGTTGTCAGGTGATGTTGATCATAGCAGTACATTTTTCATAACCATTGTCATCCTATGATCCTAGTGATGTTGATATATGAAAGCATCATCATCTTATGACATTAATGATGTTGATATATGGAAGAATTGTCATCCTATTATCCTAATGATCTTGGTATATGGAATCACTGTCATCTTATGATTCTGGTGATTTGATATATGAAAGCATTGTCATCTTATGATTCTAGTGATGTTGGTATATGAAAGCACTGTCATCTTATGATTCCGGTGATGTTGGTATATGAAAGCATTGTCATCTTATGATTCTGGTGATGTTGATATATGAAAGCATTGTCATCCTATGATTCTGGTGATGTTGGTGTATGAAAGCATTGTCATCCTATGATTCTGGTGATGTTGATATATGAAAGCATTGTCATCCTATGATTCTGGTGACATGAATCCATGGTTGTCCAGTGTACCTAATGGAACCAAATGTATGGAACTATTGTCATCATATGCTTGTGTCAACAGACATGGAGATGATGCCTTGTGATCTTTGTTTAGCAGCATTTAAGGGTAAACTGTTTTTCCATCTTATTATTTTTTTTTTTCGTTATCTTTGATAAGCCTTGCTCAAACTGATGTAAAAATCTACTTTAAACAAGATTAAGCTCTCTAAATAAAAGATCCTAGAATGTAACTTATTACAAAACATTGTCAAATGTTAGTGGGAATTGTTAACTGTTTGGTATTTTTTCTAATTTATTCTTGTTTCCTGTAATGGAATAGGGACTATATAAGAGTTTGGTTTTTAATTTTTTTTTTTTTTTATTAAGATATATATAAAAGAAATTGTTGCCACCAACTGGAGAGAGAAGATTGGGAATAGAGAGGAATGGAGGCAAACGTTATCTGCAGCAATGAGCCTTAATGGTTCGGAAAGCTGAAGAAGAAGAAGAAGAAGATATTTAATATTTTATTTCAGTTTTATGTTGTTATATTATGACTTGTTCAGTGTAATTATGTCATGGTTCTGTTTTGTATTGGAGGTTATGATTAATGATGTTTTTCTGGGTGTTTTGTAACTAAATTTACTTAATGCACACATGATGGTTTCTTTGTTGTTTGTTTGGTTTTTGTGTGTCTGTGTAAGAGATCATGTTAAGTGGGCGTGTGTCGTATAATCTTTATTCAGGATATCACAGGCATACTTATGGCAGTATTTTCAAAAGTGCCGTACTTGTGTCACAAGCAAATTTTTCAAGTGCTACACCAAAGATCTTTGTTTTTGGAAGTTGTAGTTCATTAAGATCAGACACAGGACCACTTTGGCTTTTGGGAAATGTGGCGATGGTATAATTATGTTCTGAGGTTGCTCGGTGAAGTTTTTTTTTTTTGGTGTCAAGAGTTATTGCCCTTGTCAGGACATCTGAGTCGGCCGTCTAGCCATGAGAGAATATTGTGTTAATAAACTTCACGGGCGCAAGAGTGTGTGGTTCAAGTCCCACGTAATTCTCTTGTCATTTTTCTTTTCTGTTGTGTCTACAAGTGGTTTGTCTATGATTTTTTTTTTTTCCCCAAGATCTAAACTCAACACTGTGTTCTATTTCCTTCCACTGTGCGAAAGCCTCGTTGTTTTCTTTTTGTAAAGATTTGTATCAAGAAATCTGGTGACCATGTATGTTTGTTGCTATATCTTGCTATTTATGTTAGTCAACGTATTATGTTCATAAGTTAATCATGTCTTCTGTGTATATGTGAGTTAATGTAGTATATGTCAGTCATAAAGTTATTTGTGTGTTAATCAACATCTCTTCTTGTAATATGTTAATCAACATGTTGTGTTTGTACTATCATTGTATTATCAGTATAAAGTCAGACTTCTCTTAAATATGCATTCCATTTTCTACTTGCAGAACTTTGTGATTCTGTTTTTGTGTGAATGAACAAACAAACAAAAAAAACTCACGCTTATATTTATCTCAGATAAAATTTGTAGCTGATTATAGCCTATTATTTTTGACATTTGTCTCATGGGCAGAACTTTCCTCTGGTGGACTGGTATCTGCTTGCTCATTTGAAAAACAGGAAGTAATCTTGTAGTTGATTTTGTAGATAAAATCTTAGTCCTGTAGTTGGTTATTGTAGGTAAGATCCTGATTTTGTAGTTGGTTGTTGTAGATAAAAAATCTAATCATGTAGTTGATGATTGTAGATAATCTGATGTTGTAGTTGATTATTGTAGATAAGATCCTGATCTTGTAGTTGGCTGTTGTAGGTAAAAATCTAATCTTGCAGTTGATCATGATAACCTGATGTTGTAGTTGATCATTGTAGATAAGATCCTGATCTTGTAGCAGGATATTGTAGATTAAAAACTTGATGTTGTAGTTGGCTTTTGTAGGTAAAAATCTAATTTTGTAGTTGATTATTGTGGATAAGATCCTGATGTTGTAGTTGGTTGTTGTAGATAAGGTCTGGATGTTGTAGTTGGCTGTTGTAGATAGGTTCTGGATGTTGTAGTTGGCTGATCTAGGTAAGATCCTGATCTTGTAGTTGATTATTGTAGATAAGGTCCTGATGTTGGTTGTTGTAGATAAGGTCCTGATGTTGTAGTTGGTTTTTGTAGATAAGATCCTGATGTTGTAGTTGGTTGTTGTAGATAAGGTACTGATGTTGGTTGTTGGTTGTTGTAGATAAAGTCCTGATGTTGTTGTTGGTTGTTGTAGATAAGGTCTGGATGTTGTAGTTGGCTGTTGTAGATAAGGTCTGGATGTTGTAGTTGGCTATTGTAGATAAGGTCTGGATGTTGTAGTTGGCTGTTGTAGATAAGGTCCTGATCTTGTTGGCTGTTGTAGATAAGGTCCTGATCTTGTTGTTGGCTGTTGTAGATAAGGTCCTGATCTTGTTGTTGGCTGTTGTAGATAAGGTCCTGATCTTGTTGTTGGCTGTTGTAGATAAGGTCTGGATGTTGTAGATAAGGTCCTGATCTTGTTGTTGGTGTTACTGACAGAATCCTTGAAACTGCAAAAGAAGTGTTTTGACAGCTGCAGCTAGATAGAAAAAGATTGAGAAAGATAGAGAGAGACACACACACACAGAGACACACAGACACAGAGAGAGAGACACACACACACAGACAGTAATTTAAGTTGTAATGAAATGTTAACATTTCTTGCAATGACTGAAAACTGCAGCACCATATAGTAATATTAATTCCTACAGCAGTACTTGTGCTGAAATTATCATGTCTCTTTTTTTTTTTTGGGGGGGGGGGCACAGGTTCAGATAGCACAACCTTATTCTGGCAGCATAAGTTGAGATAGCAGCAACCTTATTCTGGTAGCATAAGTTGAGGTAACAGCAGCCTTATTCTGGTAGCATAAGTTGAGATAACGCAACCTTTTTCTGGCAGCATAAGTTGAGGTAGCAGCAACCTTATTCTGGTAGCATAAGTTGAGTATCAGTCCTTTCTTCTGGGAGTACAAGTTGAGATATTTTTATTGTTTGGTGATGATTTTAGAGAATTGTTCTGTTTTCCTCTATTTAATCCCATTGTTAAATAGAAGTTTTGAGCCAGAACTGTGTCCAATTGTTAAATAGAAGTTTTGAGCCGGAACTGTGTCAAATTGTTAAATAGAAGTTTTGAACTAGATCTGTCTACGTCACATTGTTAAAAATTTTTAGTTGGAACTGTCTGCGTCACATTGTTAAATAGAAGTTTTTAGCTAGAGCTGTCTGTGTCACATTGTTAAATAGAAATTTTTAGCTGGAACTGTCTGCGTCACAGTGTTAAATAGAAGTTTTTAGCTGGAACTGTCTGCGTCACAGTGCTAAATAGAAGTTTTTAGCTGGAACTGTCTGTGTCACATTGTTAAATAGAAGTTTTTAGCTGGAACTGTCTGCATCACATTGTTAAATAGAAGTTTTTAGTAGCTGGAACTGTCTGCATCACATTGTTAAATAGAAGTTTTTAGCGGGAACTGTCTGCGTCACAGTGCTAAATAGAAGTTTTTAGCTGGAACTGTCTGTGTCACATTGTTAAATAGAAGTTTTTAGCTGGAACTGTCTGCGTCACAGTGTTAAATAGAAGTTTTTAGCTGGAACTGTCTGTGTCACATTGTTAAATAGAAGTTTTTAGCTGGAACTGTCTGCGTCACAGTGTTAAATAGAAGTTTTTAGTAGCTGGAACTGTCTGCATCACATTGTTAAATAGAAGTTTTTAGTAGCTGGAACTGTCTGCATCACATTGTTAAATAGAAGTTTTTAGCGGGAACTGTCTGCGTCACAGTGTTAAATAGAAGTTTTTAGCTGGAACTGTCTCCTTCACATTGTTAGGTAGAAATTTTTACCTGGAACTGTCCCGGGGTGCTAGAATTGCACAAATACAGTAGTAAGAACTAGCGAGTATAATCATGTTCAGTTTTTTTTTTTTTATGCAATGTTCAAATTCCGGGACATGCTACTTCTGGTCTGTGCGTGTGTCAGGAAGAAGGTGACAGCGGTGTAGACCTAATTGCCAGCTCTGATTGACACTCTGTTTTAGATGAAGATCAGAGAGAAGAACATGATTAACAGCCTCAGAGTTTATCACTTGGAAAATGTTCATGATAAATTGTTATTTATATTTTGGTTAAGGAAGTGTTGCCTGGACATCTGAGAGATGAAGTAGTTAGTGCACTAGTTTCTCATGGCGAAGGTCGAGGGTTCGAATCTGGGCGAAGACACCCCAGTCACCCAGCAGCAGAAATGGGTACCTGACTTCTTCTGGAGTTGGGGGAAGGAAAGGTGGGCCAGGCATGATACTGACCACATCGCCCTCTAGTGTGATGACAGGTCAAGGAAAATATGGGCATGACAAGGTTACCTTCACCTTTTTCTTTTTTCTTACCTTAAATGTTACCTGATAAATTATCTACCTCATTTTTGTGGTATAATTCTGTCAACTTATGGGGAAACTATGAATGTTGTTTAATAAGTTTTAATGACCCAAGTAAATGAGAAAACAAGTAGTAACTTATATCTAAAGATAACTGCATGATTCTGTTGCAAATGTTGCCTTATGCGTGGCAGAGTTATAAATAATAACCATGCATGTAAAAGAGGGCTCACCCCAGTAATCCAGCTGACAGCATGCCAACCTTTCATGTGTTAGAGATGTGAGCTGATTCCTGAGAATTTCAGTGCCCATTCATTGAATCATGAAATTTTTTTTTTTCAAATTATGCGAAATTTGTGGTACTTTTTTCTTGAATGATTTTGGTATTTGTAGTTCAGTACTTGTCAGGTATTCATTAACACTTTACTCCAAAAACAACACTGGCATGCTGGTAGATCTTGCATACTGAGACACAAGTCAGTGCTGAAAGCAGTTTTTAGGCAGTCTGAATAAAATAAAATGTGTCACATCTCTAATCCAAACCATGTTTTTTTTTTTTTTCAAATCATAGAGTAACCTCCTTCCAGTTTCTTTCTACCAAAATTTGTTCTAGCAGAGCCTGGAAATTAAGTTGAGTGTGAAAGAGCCAGTCTCATTTGATTTGCTCATTCATTCATTCACTTGCATGTCCCTTGCGGAACTTTGCCTCCCTAACAGCACTCCTGTAGGTCTCTCAGTTGTGAGCAAGATGGCTTGCCATTGATGCATCCATTTGCAGTTCATCAACGATGTCTTGCAACCTTCTTAACCTTGGTCTTCCTCTCTTCATTTTTCCCATTATGTGCCCTTCCAAGACGGTCTTCTCTAGATTGTCATGACGTTTAATGTGTCCAAAATATTTAAGTTTTCTTTGTTTAATCCTCTTTACTAGCCAGCCTTCTTCAGTATTAAGTTCTTGTAGTATGGATATATTTAGTTCTTTTTTGTGTCCAGCCTTCTTCAGTATTAAGTTCTTGTAGTATGGATATATTTAGTTCTTTTTTGTGTCCACGATATTTGAAGAACTCTTCTGTAGCATTTACATTGAAAGGCATTTATGTGTTTCTCATCTGTTTTGTTAAATGTCCAGGTTTCACAGGTATATGTTGTGATGGGAAAGATGCATGCCCTTAAAAATTTTATTTTTATAGTTCTGTCTGTTCCTCTCCACAGCTTCTTTAGTTGTTTTACTTTTTGAAGAGCGATAGATGTCCTCCTTTTAATTTCCTTCATTATATCTCCATTATTAGTTAGTAGTGATCCAAGATATTCAAAACTCTCCACGTCTTCCAATTTTTCCTCATTAATACATATTTCAGCTGCCTTGTTTGTTTTGTCAGTTGTCATCAGTTTAGTTTTCTTCGCATTAATTTTGATTTGCTAGGAAGTTTATTATTTCTGTTGTACAGTTTTGCTTATTTTGATGTGGGACCACTTTCTGTGTGATTTTTTTTTTTTCTGTAGTCTGATTATACTGCCTGTTTATCCAATTATCTGTTTATTTAACTGTAAATCTTAGTCTGTTGTTTGGTTTTTCTTAACTTTTAACTCTGAACTTTCATGTATTTGGGCTCCAGTAATTTTGTGTGGAAGATCTTGGTAAAGTTATCTCAGATATCTGAATGTGTTGCTGCAAGTTTGTTGAGACTTTCTGTGTCAGTGATGGTGGCTGGCTGTTTTCATGTCCATCTTATGTACATGTAAGTCTCAGATTCAGCTAAATCTGGCAATGTGGAGTTCAGCTAAATCTGGCAGTGGAGTATACGTAAATCTGGCAATGTGGAGTTCAGCTAAATCTGGCAATGTGGAGTTCAGCTAAATCTGGCAATGTGGAGTTCAGCTAAATCTGGCAGTGGAGTATACGTAAATCTGGCAATGTAGAGTTCAGCTAAATCTGGCAGTGGAGTATACGTAAATCTGGCAATGTGGAGTTCAGCTAAATCTGGCAGTGGAGTATACGTAAATCTGGCAATGTGGAGTTCAGCTAAATCTGGCAGTGGAGTATACGTAAATCTGGCAGTGGAGTATACGTAAATCTGGCAATGTGGAGTTCAGCTAAATCTGGCAGTGGAGCGCAGGTAAATCTAACCATAGAGTCGCCCATTATCTCTGAATGGGATGTTCAGTCTCAAACATCTGTGTGGGTGTGTAAGGTTAATTTTGTCTTCCAGAAGATAAACTGTTTTATCTGCGAACAAGTTATTTTAGCAGGACAAAATGTAATGAAGATAAGACCTGAGACTAATCTGTAGTGATATAACAATATTATTAGGGCAGTGGATGTTGGTATTAAGTACAAATTACCATTTTTGTGCCTGCCGTCAAGGACGTGTTTGTTATAGTTTTGTGTTAAAAGTGGAGTGTGTTTCGTATACCGGAAGCTGAAGTTTCGGGTGGAAAATTGATTAACCAAGTTTTCACTCCTGTGTTTATATCAGTGTTTCCCAAGCTTGTTTGGCCTGCTGCCCCCTTTTCTCCCAGGCCACATCCTCAGTGGGGTGCCTGCGTGGCGAAGTGGTTAGTGCACGGGTCTCTCATGGCGAAGGTTGGAAGTTTGAATCCGGCCGGAGGCAACCCAGTCACCCAGCTGTAGAAATGGGTACCCGACTTCTTCTGGGGTTGGGGAAGGAAAGGCAGCCAGGCATGATACTGACCATATCATCCTGTAGTGTGCTGACAGGTCAAGGAAAATATGGGCACTAACACCATATCCCTATGTGCCTCTAAGGCATGACAGGGTTACCTTTACCTACTACATCCTCAATGCCCCCCCTACCTCGTCCAATTGGACTACTCATAATGGGCTATTAAACTAAGATATTCATTGCACAACTAAAAAACTTAATCTAGCAAACCAGTTTATTTAACAATATGAAGGAGTGCATTTATAATTCACGTACTGCTATATTTTCTCAACTTTTAATGTGATTGATGAGTTTTGTGTAGTGGCACAAGCTTCTCGATATCAAGCTGAAACGGGCTCTTAAGGAAGGTATTACTGCCTTCCCCCCCACCCAATCTGCTGTTTTGTTTTCCTTCAGTGCCTCTCCCCCCAACTGCCCCCTTTTCTTCCAGTGCCCCCCTGGTCCTTTCAGACCCCTACCGGGGGGGGGGGGTGCTATTGCCCACTTTGGGAAACACTGGTTTTTAAGATTTGCTGTGCACAATTTTTACCCATGTATCTTACTGTTATACCATAATTTTCCGTATTTTTTTTTTTTGTAACATATCAGTTCTCTTATTTTATATATATATATATATATAATATAACTTGCAGGAAAAAAAGAGATTGTTTAGCTGTGACTTGTAAGAAACTGTGTTTGAGAATGCATGTGGTGAAGTACTGTGAATGTTTAAATGAAGACTTGTGAAGTGTGATGCCAGTGTGACTGGTTGGTAGTAAACAGGGGTTGGGGGGAAATGAGAAAAAGAGGGATGTTCTAGGTGTCAGACAGAGAAGAGTGGATGGAATAGATGAATGTGGTTGGGGGTGGAGGGTTTGTAAAATAGTGCAGGGAAAGTACTGGAATATCAGCTGCTGGTGAAGAATGAGTAGATGAGAACTTAGCAGAAAGATTGTAGAGAAAGAGAAGGTTACATTAGCCGAATTTTGAGCTCAGACCATGTGGTTCCAGTGTCCAATATTCCTGTATGTAGCATTTCTTGATTACCCACGCTTTCAGTACATATTGAGAAGACAGTGTCAAACTTTTAGAATATGTTTAGAAGATAGAATCAGAATTTCACTGTATGTTTGGAAAACAATATCAGACTTTCAGTACATGTTGGGAAGATAATATCAAAGGTAGGTAGAGGTGTATGGTTTATTTTTGCAAAACAATAGAGGGAGTGAGGAACGTGAGAGAAAAAATACGAATGACAGAAAGTGTGAAAGTATGATGAGAATGTATAAATAAAAAACATACATCATCTAATATTTTGGCGTCAGCCTTTTTCAAGGATTACATACAAGAACACAACACAACACAAATAAAAAAGAAGAAAAATGAAAAACTTAGCCTTGGGGCATCCCTCCTGGTACAGAATATAACAATGCCCCCTAAAGACAAGGCTGGGAAAACAACTTTACCGCAGTCATTATCTCTTTTATCTGAAGACAATATTAGACTTTTAGTACATGTTGGGAAGATAATATCAGACTTTCAGAAAATGTTGGGAAGATAATATCAGACTTTTAGTACATGTTGGGAAGATAATATCAGACTTTTAGTACATGTTGGGAAGATAATATCAGACTTTCAGAAAATGTTGGGGAGATAATATCAGACTTTTAGCACATGTTGGGAAGATAATATCAGACTTTCAGTACATTTTGGGAAGATAATATCATTCTTTTACTACATGTTGGGAAGATAATATCAGACTTTTACTACATGTTGAGATAATAATATCAGACTTTCAGGACATGTTGGGAAGATAATATCAGACTTTCGGTACATCTTAGAAAGACTTTTATTGCAAGTTGGGAAGTTAATATCAGACTTTTAATACATGTTGGGAAGATAGTATCAGACTTTTGGTGCATGTTGGGAAGATAATATCAGACTTTTGGTGCCAGTTGGGAAGATAATATCAGACTTTTGGTACATGTTGGGAAGAGCATAAGTTTGTGTTACAAGAAAATCAAGTGTCTGAATGGCCTACAGGTTTGTGTAGTGTCAGGGGAGCTGGGTTTTTTTCTTTCACTTCACAAAACTGGCGATTCTGATGTAGTTTTGGTAGAACATCTCCAGTAATCCCAAAAGATTATAAGATGTGTCAAGGATTAAATCATTTTTTTGTTTAGTTTGTTTTGCTTATAATTTGTTGGTCATTTTTTGGGAATTATTTTGTTCTTAATTTTTTTTTTCCTCATCAGAAACATGAGGTTGTTGTATGACATTTCTGACTTTTAGTGCATCTTGGGACTTTTTGTGGAAGATGGCATGTAATTCTCTTCTGTTGTGATGTGCTAATTTGTTTGTAAGAGAGGTTTTTAAAGAATCAGTTATGAAGTTTTTTTTTAATGATTTATATTAATTTTATCACTTTTTTGTTTCATCTGATACATCATATTTATCATTTATTGTGATTCGTGTCATGCTGTTTTTGGCATTGCACTGAATTTGATTTGTGTATCACGTTTTAATGAGAACACCTGATGTAATTACGAAGTGAATTTGATGTTCAGAGACAAGAAATGGTCGTATAGTTTGGTTCAGGTTCATGTTGGTATGCCATAACCTCCAGCGTTGAGTATTTTTATTTTATTTCTTTCGTTAGTTCAGAGTTTACGTATTTTCTCTTTATAAGGTCTGAAACACGGCGTTCTGAAGCCATATGTCTGCGGGATTGGCAACCCTGCCCCGTGTGATATGTTTAGCTGTCTCAAACTGCGGAACAGATTTTTCAAAACTTCACCAGCTGTTTGACCCTGGATCCACATACTGACTCAGTGGAGCCACCAAAAAAAAGCCAGGCCATGTAGTCCTATACAAGGACTCCAAAAATAAAAACAGTCGAGTTTATCCAAGAAACAGGGCTGCAGATTTTAGGCCTATAAACATGAGCAGAGAAGAAGCGGAAGAAAGTTCTGGTTTTAAATGCCTTTTTTTTTCTAGAACTTTCACTGTTCTGCCTAGTAGTGGTAGCTGCCCATCATGGCTTTCCACATACCTTGGGACATACATAAATTTTAAGACAGCACCTTCCTATCAAGCTGTAAAGCCAGACTTTTCATTAAGCCATACATAAATTTTAAGACAGCACCTTCCTATCAAGCTGTAAAGCCAGACTTTTCATTAAGCCATACATAAATTTTAAGACAGCACCTTCCTATCAAGCTGTAAAGCCAGACTTTTCATTAAGCTTACACTCAGCAGATAGACTAGCACAACGGAAGAACGATTCAGACACAGAATGTCATAAAAGGAAGTTAAAAGGAAATATCACAACACACAGGCAGAGGACGAATAGCAGATACCCAAGGACTCCATACTAAGACAATGGAGGAAGAGGATGAACAGCAGATACCCAAGGACTCCATACTAAGACAATGGAGGAAGAGGATGAACAGCAGATACCCAAGGACTCCATACTAAGACAATGGTGGCAGAGGACGAACAGCAGATACCCAAGGACTCCATACTAAGACAATGGTGGCAGAGGACGAACAGCAGATACCCAAGGACTCCATACTAAGACAATGGAGGAAGAGGATGAACAGCAGATACCCAAGGACTCCATACTAAGACAATGGTGGCATAGAACAAACAGCAGATACCCAAGGACTCCATACTAAGACAATGGTGGCAGAGAACGAACAGCAGATACCCAAGGACTTCATACTAAGACAATGGTGGCAGAGGACGAACAGCAGATACCCAAGGACTCCATACTAAGACAATGGAGGCAGAGGACGAACAGCAGATACCCAAGGACTCCATACTAAGACAATGGAGGCAGAGAACGAACAGCAGATACCCAAGGACTCCATACTAAGACAATGGTGGCAGAGGATGAACAGCAGATACCCAAGGACTCCATACTAAGACAATGGTGGCAGAGGACGAACAGCAGATACCCAAGGACTTCATACTAAGACAATGGTGGCAGAGGACGAACAGCAGATACCCAAGGACTCCATACTAAGACAATGGAGGCAGAGGACGAACAGCAGATACCCAAGGACTCCATGCTAAGACAATGGTGGCAGAGGATGAACAGCAGATACCCAAGGACTCCATACTAAAACAAACAACAAGCCACAGTATTCAAGCTGTGGACCAGACTCTGCAGACTTAATGTGGAACAAACCTCCACAAGATAAAGGCTGCACCAACCACAAGATAAAGGCTGCACCAACCACAAGATAAAGGCTGCACCAACAGTCCAGCACATGTGCCAAAATGGCCACTAGACTCCTGAACACATACTACAGACCTGTACCATATACAGAGACATCAGAGCCCAGGTATGGCCCCAAGAGAGGAGCATGGAGGGAGAAACTCTGGGGTTCCCATGAAGACTTCCTGCTGACAGCAGGATTCATGGAGGCAGCCCAACTCTTTGTTTAGAAAGCTGAGCATACAAAACTAAGTGAAGAAGAAGATACACACAGACTTCCCACAGTGATTCCTGCGTCAGTGCTCGGACTGCGATGGGTTTTAGCACCATGGAGAACTGAGAAGAAGTGGATCACTGTTTGATATCCAGGAGAATATCGTTGCTACCCTCTTACACATATATCTATCACTATTTATATCACCCAGGAGAATATCGTTGTTTCCCTGCTACACATATATCTATCACTATTTATATCACCCAGGAGAATATTGTTGTTTCCCTGCTACACATATATCTATCACTGTTTGATATCATCCAGGAGAATATCATTGCTCCCCTGTTACACATATACCTTATCACTGTTTGATATCATCCAGGAGAATATCATTGGTCCCCTGTTACACATATGTCTTATCACTGTTTGATATCATCCAGGAGAATATCGTTGCTCCCCTGTTACACATATATCTTATCACTGTTTGATATCATCCAGGAGAATATCGTTGCTCCCTTGTTACACATATATCTTATCACTGTTTGATATCATCCAGGAGAATATCGTTGCTCCCCTGTTACACATATATCTTATCACTGTTTGATATCATCCAGGAGAATATCGTTGCTACCCTGTTACACATATTCTTATCACTGTTTGATATCATCCAAGAGAATATCGTTGCTACCCTGTTACACATATATCTTATCACTGTTTGATATCATCCAGGATAATATCGTTGCTACCCTGTTACACATATATCTTATCACCATTTGATAACATGACAAGAATACACATGACTGCTTGCTGCATATATTTTTGTGATGTTGGACAGTACTGGATTAGCCATGTCAAGTTATGTGATGTGGGCCAGTACCACTTAAGTATTATCATTAGCCACATATACTGTATGTGTTACATAATTACATGATGTATGTGTGATATGATGGGAAAAAGATCAGTCATGCATGGCACACAAGCACAAAGTGAGTGTGTGAGCACAAAATTGAAAATTCACCACAAAATTCAGTCATATATGACAGCACAGAGTCAGTCGTATAAGACTCATCACCATACACAATCAGTCATGTAAGAGTTATTATGACACAATCAGTCATGTAAGGCTCATCAGTACACACAATCAGTCATTTAAGACTCATTAATCAGTTGTGGAAGACTCATCAATACACAGTCAGTCATGTAAGAGTCATTAAGCCACACAATCAGTCATGTAAGACTCATCAACACAAACAATCATTCATGTTGATCACACACAGTTAGTCATATATGACACAGCAGAACAAAGTTAATCATGTTTTACCACAGCTTACACTGGCTCCCACAGCTTACATGACCTCCAACAGCTTACACCAGCTCCCACAGCTTACATGACCTCCAACAGCTTACACCAAGATCAAGGAATGCTATGTTGTATAGAAAATGTTTGACCAAAGTCAAGAAATGGATTGTTGTCCATGAAATTTTTTACCAAAGTCAAGATTTGGTATGTTCTCTATGAAATCTTTGACTGAAGCCAAGAAATGATATGTTGTGGAGGAAATCTTTGACCAAAGTCAAGAAATTGTTGTCTGTGAAATCTTTGACCAAAGTCAAGAAATTATTGTCTGTGAAATCTTTGACCAAAGTCAAGAAATTGTTTGTTATCTGTGAAATCTTTGACCAAAGTCAAGATATGGTATATTGTCTAGAAAATCATTGACCAAGGTCATAATAAATTGTCTATGAAACTTTGATCAAAGTCAAGAAATTGTTTACTGTCTAGAAAATCTTTGACCAAAGTCAAGAAATGGTTTGTATCTAGGATATCTTTGACCAAAGTCAAGAAATGGTTTGTATCTAGGATATCTTTGACCAAAGTCAAGAAATGGTTTGTATCTAGGATATCTTTGACCCAAGTCAAGAAATGGTTTGTATCTGGGATATCTTTGACAAAAGTCAAGAAATGGTTTGTATCTAGGATATCTTTGACCAAAGTCAAGAAATGATTTGTATCTAGGATATCTTTGACCAAAGTCAAGAAATTGTTTCATTGTTTTCAAGGAAGTCCTTGACCAAGGTCAAGAAATTGCTTTAACAAAAAATGGCTGCTTAAAGTCACTGTATTTTCTGCACAAAGCAAAGACCAGTACATTTATCTGTTTTTATGTTGCTGTTGGTCTGCAGATGTTGTATATAGTGATGAATTAGAAAATGTTGGATGTACAGTTAAAAGGTCAACATTTTTTTGTTGAATGATGACATAATTATGACACAATTTCTGTGGACATGTTTACATTTGGTATTCTCTTCATTATTTCTGTTGTTCAGTCTTTGAATATAATTTGTGAAGAATTTGTGGGAGATATTATTTTATATTCAAATTTGTGAAACAGAATATTATTTTCCTTTTTTTTTTAAAATATAAGTTGAAAGTGCCCAATAGTTTCTATATGAGGCAGTTTGACTGCTTGATTGGCTCCATTGACTGTTTTGCTGCATATTTGTGGGGATTGTACAGTTACTGTGCTATAAATAAAACTGTTAGATTGAAAGCGGATTTGTCTTCTTCCCCTGATTGATGTGACTTAAAGCTTACAGTTGTCTCCCTTAGTACCTTAAGATTAGTACTAACAGAACCCATCCACTCCATCATCATCATCAGGTGCCGTGCCGACTGGCGTTGGCTATTATGCTTCTCCAGAGTACACGATCCTTCATGCAGGTCATCAGTTCAGTTGGTGATCTCCTCTCACACCATCCCGTCAGACTGTCCAGTATCATTTCTCTTAGTCTTCCTCTTGTTCTTCTTCCTTCTATTTTTCCTTTTGTTATAATATTTTCAATGCCCCCTCTTCTCATTGCATGTCTTATGAAAGTACATTGTCACTCTCTTATCCACTCCATAGATATGTAAATAGTAGAAAATGGGCCAGATTAAAGAGAGGAAAGTCATGGATAGCGGGTATGGAAGATTCTTTACGAACAATAGCAGACGCAGGTGGATGGACGTAATATCCAAATCTCACATCTAGATCATCACATGGCTATACTGTCAGGGCTTTCAGGGCTATATTTTCAAGGCTGTACTGTCAGGGCTTTCAGGGCTATACTTTCAAGGCTGTACTGTCAGGGCTTTCATGGCTATACTTTCAGGGCTATACTTTCAGGGCTATACTGTCAGGGCTATACTTTCAAGGCTGTACTTTCAGGCTATACTTTCAGGGCTATACTGTCAGGGCTTTCAAGGCTATACTGTCAGGGCTTTCAGGCCTATACTTTCAGGGCTTTCAAGGCTATACTGTCAGGGCTTTCAAGGCTATACTATCAGGGCTATACTTTCAAGGCTGTACTTTCAGGCTATACTGTCAGGGCTTTCAGGGCTATACTGTCATGGCTTTCAAGGCTATACTATCAGGGCTTTCAGGCCTATACTATCAGGGCTTTCAAGGCTATACTGTCAGGGCTTTCAGTGCTATACTGTCAGGGCTTTCAGTGCTATACTGTCAGGGCTTTCAAGGCTATACTGTCAGAGCTTTCATGGATATAATGTCAGGGCTATACTGTCAGGGCTATACTGTCAGGGTTTTCAGGGCTATACTGTCAGGGCTTTCAGGGCTGTCAGGGCTATACTTTCAGGGCTATACTGTCAGGGCTTTCACAGCTGTACTGTCAGGGCTATACTGTCAGGGCTTTCAGGGCTATACTGTCAGGACTTTCAGGGCTATACTTTCAAGGCTGTACTGTCAGGGCTTTCAGGGCTATACCGTCAAGGCTGTCAGAGCTATACTTTCAGGGCTATACTGTCAGGGCTTTCAGGGCTATACTGTCTGGGCTATATTTTCAAGGCTATTCCGTCAGGGCTTTCAGGCCTATACTTTCAAGGCTATACTGTCAGGGTTTTCATGAATTTGATGGCAACGAAAAGGCAGATCAAATCGCAGCACAGGCTAACTTACAGGGAAACATCAAATTTGACAAACAAGACATGTCAGTCTGTCAAGCTTTTACTAATCGAAGGTTCAGCTCAGAAAATCTCCCTCGAAAGTTCACACCACGAATGCCTTACGGCCTTACATGTGATTAGAGGAAATGGAGGTAAATCCCAGCTATGTGCCAGAACACGGACAAGTTATAGCCAGCACATTACTAGAATCGTGTCGGTAAAAACACTAAAGGACGTCTTGATGTCGTATGCAGAACGCTTATGGGCATACCCCGGGTGTAATGAAGCATCTCCCAGGGGGCCAGCAATAGAGCTTAGTCTTACCCAGTTATACTAGTCTTTTTCTTTCTGTTGCTGGCTAGCTAGCATAGCTATGCTAGTTATACTAGTTATGCTAGTATTCTCTCAAGTTACTAGTTATGCTAGTGTTCTCTCAAGTTACTAGTTATGCTAGTATTCTCTCAAGTTACTAGTTATACTCGTTATGCTAGTATTCTCTCAAGTTACTAGTTATACTATTATGCTAGTATTCTCTCAAGTTACTAGTTATACCCGTTATGCTAGTATTCTCTCAAGTTACTAGTTATACCCGTTATTCTAGTATTCTCTCAAGTTACTAGTTATACTCGTTATGCTAGTATTCTCTCAAGTTACTAGTTATACCCGTTATGCTAGTATTCTCTCAAGTTACTAGTTATACCCGTTATGCTAGTATTCTCTCAAGTTATTAGTTATACCCGTTATGCTAGTATTCTCTCAAGTTACTAGTTATACTCGTTATGCTAGTATTCTCTCAAGTTACTAGTTATACTAGTTATGCTAGTATTCTCTCAAGTTACAAGTTATACTCGTTATGCTAGTAGTCTCTCAAGTTACTAGTTATGCTAGTATTCTCTCAAGTTACTAGTTATACTAGTTATGCTAGTATTCTCTCAAGTTACTAGGTATACTAGTATTCTCTCAAGTTACTAATTATACCGTTATGCTAGTATTCTCTCAAGTTACTAATTACACTCGTTATGCTAGTATTCTCTCAAGTTACTAGTTATACCCGTTATGCTAGTATTCTCTCAAGTTACTAGTTATACTAGTTATGCTCTCTCAAGTTACTAGTTATACTAGTATTCTCTCAAGTTACTAGTTATACTAGTATTCTCTCAAGTTACTAGTTATACCCCTTATGCTAGTATTCTCTCAAGTTACTAGTTATACCCCTTATGCTAGTATTCTCTCAAGTTACTAGTTATACCCCTTATGCTAGTATTCTCTCAAGTTACTAGTTATACCCGTTATGCTAGTATTCTCTCAAGTTACTAGTTATACCCGTTATGCTAGTATTCTCTCAAGTTATACCCGTTATGCTAGTATTCTCTCAAGTTATACCCGTTATGCTAGTATTCTCTCAAGTTACTAGTTACACTCATTATCCTAGTATTCTCTCAAGTTACTAGTTATACTAGTTATGCTAGTATTCTTTCAAGTTATACTAGTTATGCTAGTATTCTCTCAAGTTACTAGTTACACTCATTATCCTAGTATTCTCTCAAGTTACTAGTTATACTAGTTATGCTAGTATTCTTTCAAGTTATACTAGTTATGCTAGTATTCTTTCAAGTTATACTAGTTATGCTAGTATTCTTTCAAGTTATGCTAGTATTCTTTCAAGTTATGCTAGTATTCTCTCAAGTTATACTAGTTATGCTAGTATTCTTTCAAGTTATGCTAGTATTCTCTCAAGTTATACAAGTTATGCTAGTATTCTCATGGCTGTAACTGCCCCGTCACTGTTGTATTATTTGTTCATCTTTGTCTCAATCTCTTAATCTCTTTGCTGACTCAGTGTTAACTAGTATTTCTGTTGAAATTATTATTGTTGAATATTATTACTTCAACATGTATTCACACATGTCTGAATCTGAATACCCACAGTTCCTCTTTTCATAAGTTATACTTCTGTAACTAGAAGTTATAATACTACTCTTACTTTCACTTACAGTCGAGATTATACTCTTTCTGTGTCTGCTTAAACTATCCGCTTCACAAACCACACTCTTCCCAGGAACGGCCATTCACTCCGGTGGCACAACAGCAGCAAAAGGAGAAGTCTTCTCACGTTTAAGAGACGTCGATGATGCACAGAATGGCGATGCATGATGATGACAGGCAAAGAAATGGCATGATACATTTCAAAACTCACGACAAGACGAATCTCCAGCTCAAGACAACACACTGAATAAATTCCAGGCGACTACTGACCGTCCGTAGACGTTCGCCGCCATCAGAATTACTAACTGTATTTGTAAAGCTCTACTAAATCTAACACGATACGCAGACAAATACATCTCTCAACAGACAGTCTACTGACCTACTACTCTGTCGGAACTAAAACTTCAGTTGCTCCCGACAAACAAATACATCTCTCAACAGACAGTCTACTGACCTACTACTCTGTCGGAACTAAAACTTCAGTTGCTCCCGAAATCATCTGATTTCTGTCTCTCGTCCATTCATACCCTTGCCTACCATTTAAAATCCATTAGTAATATTCATTCTTTAACTCAAACCTTTTTCAACATTTATTTGCCTCCATAGAATAACCAGTAGTCTCTCAACCAGCCATAAAGTTGTGAAAGGACATAGTTCTGAAAGTAACTTGTTAGATCTTGTTAGAAATTATTTTAATGAATGTTAAAGAATATATGTTTGAATTGTACTGAAAATGTAATTTTGTTTGTGTATATGTCTGCAGGCCGACTTCTTCTGGAGTTGGGGAAGGAAAGGCGGCCAGGCATGGTACTGACCATGTCACCCTCTAGTGTGCTGACAGGTTAAGGAAAATATGGGCACTAACACCACATCCCTATGTGCCTCTAAGGCATGCTAGGATTACCTTTTTTTTTTTTTTTTACCCCAGTCATACGTGAATCATGCAAGAAGCGCGCAGTCTCATTTAAGGGAGAATAATCTATTTACTATGGGACATAACCCTTTTATATATCAACTTTCCAATTCTCTGTTGAGTTGTTTACCTTCTCTACCATACTATTACACAGTGTGCAGTAACTGACCTGCAAAACATTTCTCAGAACCTGACCGGATTCGATGCAACAATGTAATGTACCAAATTCTCACTTACAGTGCACGCGTTAAAGAAGAAGATTTAGTGTGCATGTTCACGGCCAGTTAAATTAAAACAGACTTTGACTTGTCTTGGTCTGTTGTTTGGCTGCACCGCTAAATGGTGTTCTTCTCTATGCTGGTGAGTGTAGAGTGCCTTGAACGTTTTGGGAGAACTTCCATGACATCATACTTCGTTACACTGATACGCTCTATGCAACTTCAATAACCCAGGTTCAGTAAGCAGATTTCACAGACGACTTGTGAAATATATAAATAAATTAACTGATCATTCCAACTCCACAGTTGCCACACAAAATATAAGTCAACAATCACCCAACTCCGGACGTTACAAAAGAACAGATTTGTTGATTAAACCACATTTGTTAGTGCATGTTGTCAAATGGAAGTTGCGTGAAAAGACTGATGGAGTTCACAAATACACGAAAAAGCGTTCAGGCGACGTGAATCGCCATGGGATGACCTTTCACACGGCAAGGATGTTGAAGGACATTTTTTTTTCTTCTTACAACAGATAATACCACATGCTCTCTCAAAAACTGAATTCATAAGAAGCTGTCCTAAAAATGGGCAAATTTAACCAATACTAAGCAATCCTACAAAAGACAGACTACAATCTACATTCTACTATTTCGAAGCCTAACTAAAGTACTGACTATGAAGAAAAACTTGAGTGCCTACATTTCTGGAATCTTCTTTCTTGCTCGTCTCACCGTTTTTTTTTTTTTCGTCTGCCTATTTTCTGTGCGTCTCTTCCAAATATGTTCACTATAAGTGCAAGTACGTGCAAGCTTTACAACAGATTTCCCCGCTGCGCACGCCTATGGGTATCCAAAATTAACTGTCTACAGGGGAGACTATTGTTTTATTTCTATCCAACATAATTGCCTATCCTCTATTACAACATCACACTGACTCGGGAATGCCAGAACAGGCTACTGACCTACTACTCTGTCGGAACTAAAACTTCAGTTGCTCCCGAAATCATCTGATTTCTGTCTCTCGTCCATTCATACCCTTGCCTACCATTTAAAATCCATTAGTAATATTCATTCTTTAACTCAAACCTTTTTCAACATTTATTTGCCTCCATAGAATAACCAGTAGTCTCTCAACCAGCCATAAAGTTGTGAAAGGACATAGTTCTGAAAGTAACTTGTTAGATCTTGTTAGAAATTATTTTAATGAGTGTTAAAGAATATATGTTAGAAGAATTGTACTGAAAATGTAATTTTGTTTGTGTATATGCCTGCAGGCCGACTTCTTCTGGAGTTGGGGAAGGAAAAGGCAGCCAGGCGTGATACCGACCATATCACCCTCTAGTGTGCTGACAGGTTAAGGAAAATATGGGCACTAACACCACATCCCTATGTGCCTCTAAGGCATGCTAGGATTACCTTTTTTTTTTTTTTTACCCCAGTCATACGTGAATCATGCAAGAAGCGCGCAGTCTCATTTAAGGGAGAATAATCTATTTACTATGGGACATAACCCTTTTATATATCAACTTTCCAATTCTCTGTTGAGTTGTTTACCTTCTCTACCATACTATTACACAGTGTGCAGTAACTGACCTGCAAAACATTTCTCAGAACCTGACCGGATTCGATGCAACAATGTAATGTACCAAATTCTCACTTACAGTGCACGCGTTAAAGAAGAAGATTTAGTGTGCATGTTCACGGCCAGTTAAATTAAAACAGACTTTGACTTGTCTTGGTCTGTTGTTTGGCTGCACCGCTAAATGGTGTTCTTCTCTATGCTGGTGAGTGTAGAGTGCCTTGAACGTTTTGGGAGAACTTCCATGACATCATACTTCGTTACACTGATACGCTCTATGCAACTTCAATAACCCAGGTTCAGTAAGCAGATTTCACAGACGACTTGTGAAATATATAAATAAATTAACTGATCATTCCAACTCCACAGTTGCCACACAAAATATAAGTCAACAATCACCCAACTCCGGACGTTACAAAAGAACAGATTTGTTGATTAAACCACATTTGTTAGTGCATGTTGTCAAATGGAAGTTGCGTGAAAAGACTGATGGAGTTCACAAATACACGAAAAAGCGTTCAGGCGACGTGAATCGCCATGGGATGACCTTTCACACGGCAAGGATGTTGAAGGACATTTTTTTTTCTTCTTACAACATATAATACCACATGCTCTCTCAAAAACTGAATTCACAAGAAGCTGTCCTAAAAATGGGCAAATTTAACCAATACTAAGCAATCCTACAAAAGACAGACTACAATCTACATTCTACTATTTCGAAGCCTAACTAAAGTACTGACTATGAAGAAAAACTTGAGTGCCTACATTTCTGGAATCTTCTTTCTTGCTCGTCTCACCGTTTTTTTTTTTTTCGTCTGCCTATTTTCTGTGCGTCTCTTCCAAATATGTTCACTATAAGTGCAAGTACGTGCAAGCTTTACAACAGATTTCCCCGCTGCGCACGCCTACGGGTATCCAAAATTAACTGTCTACAGGGGAGACTATTGTTTTATTTCTATCCAACATAATTGCCTATCCTCTATTACAACATCACACTGACTCGGGAATGCCAGAACAGGCCTGCGGGAAGAAACACGAGACCAAATAAGTGAAATTAATTAAGAAAATCTCTAGCCCTGAAGATATCATCATCTACAAGGATGGATCAGTACACAAAGTGTTAAAAGCGGATGGACTTTGGCATCATACTCCGAAGGAAAACTTTTCAAGATCATGGCCGGAGCATACTACATTTGCTCAACCATCCGGATGAAGATTGAAGCCGTTTACACGAGCCTTGAATAGGCTGATTACAAACTACAATAATCAGGGACTCTCTTTCTTCTTCTTCTTCTTCTTCTTCTGTGTTAGAGGTTGTTGGCCACTTCAGATCCTGATCCCTGTCGACATGGCAAAGCTCGCAGTCCTCTCCAGATCCTGATAGGAGCCCCAAGCTTGTGTCCTCTGGCCATGTCTCACGCCTCAGATCAGCATGGTTTGGGCACTTGAAGGATATGTTCTGGAGTCTGGACTCCACTGCCACATGGACACTCGCCTGTGTGAGACATTTTGAGTCGATGTAGGTGGCTTAGTAGTCTGTAGTGGCCTGTCCTTAAGCGAAAGAGGATGGTTTGCTGATGTCTTTGTAGTTGGAGGGACTCTCAAAGTCTATTAAGAAAGATAGAACACTGTACCCTTAGAAGAATGTGATTGGACATACTACACAAAATGCAAACCCAAAACATCACATGGATATACCCGGAGCACTCCAGCGTTGTTGGCAAAGAAAAAGCTGATCAACTTATAGCAAGGGCTAACCTACTAGGAAGCGTCAGTTTGGACAAACAAGACATACGAGGGGTGATTGGTAAGTTGTTTGGCTGCACCGCTAAATGGTGTTCTTCTCTATGCTGGTGAGTGTAGAGTGCCTTGAACGTTTTGGGAGAACTTCCATGACATCATACTTCGTTACACTGATACGCTCTATGCAACTTCAATAACCCAGGTTCAGTAAGCAGATTTCACAGACGACTTGTGAAATATATAAATAAATTAACTGATCATTCCAACTCCACAGTTGCCACACAAATATAAGTCAACAATCACCCAACTCCGGACGTTACAAAAGAACAGATTTGTTGATTAAACCACATTTGTTAGTGCATGTTGTCAAATGGAAGTTGCGTGAAAAGACTGATGGAGTTCACAAATACACGAAAAAGCGTTCAGGCGACGTGAATCGCCATGGGATGACCTTTCACACGGCAAGGATGTTGAAGGACATTTTTTTTTCTTCTTACAACATATAATACCACATGCTCTCTCAAAAACTGAATTCACAAGAAGCTGTCCTAAAAATGGGCAAATTTAACCAATACTAAGCAATCCTACAAAAGACAGACTACAATCTACATTCTACTATTTCGAAGCCTAACTAAAGTACTGACTATGAAGAAAAACTTGAGTGCCTACATTTCTGGAATCTTCTTTCTTGCTCGTCTCACCGTTTTTTTTTTTTCGTCTGCCTATTTTCTGTGCGTCTCTTCCAAATATGTTCACTATAAGTGCAAGTACGTGCAAGCTTTACAACAGATTTCCCCGCTGCGCACGCCTACGGGTATCCAAAATTAACTGTCTACAGGGGAGACTATTGTTTTATTTCTATCCAACATAATTGCCTATCCTCTATTACAACATCACACTGACTCGGGAATGCCAGAACAGGCCTGCGGGAAGAAACACGAGACCAAATAAGTGAAATTAATTAAGAAAATCTCTAGCCCTGAAGATATCATCATCTACAAGGATGGATCAGTACACAAAGTGTTAAAAGCGGATGGACTTTGGCATCATACTCCGAAGGAAAACTTTTCAAGATCATGGCCGGAGCATACTACATTTGCTCAACCATCCGGATGAAGATTGAAGCCGTTTACACGAGCCTTGAATAGGCTGATTACAAACTACAATAATCAGGGACTCTCTTCTTCTTCTTCTTCTTCTTCTGTGTTAGAGGTTGTTGGCCACTTCAGATCCTGATCCCTGTCGACATGGCAAAAGCTCGCAGTCCTCTCCAGATCCTGATAGGAGCCCCAAGCTTGTGTCCTCTGGCCATGTCTCACGCCTCAGATCAGCATGGTTTGGGCACTTGAAGGATATGTTCTGGAGTCTGGACTCCACTGCCACATGGACACTCGCCTGTGTGAGACATTTTGAGTCGATGTAGGTGGCTTAGTAGTCTGTAGTGGCCTGTCCTTAAGCGAAAGAGGATGGTTTGCTGATGTCTTTGTAGTTGGAGGGACTCTCAAAGTCTATTAAGAAAGATAGAACACTGTACCCTTAGAAGAATGTGATTGGACATACTACACAAAATGCAAACCCAAAACATCACATGGATATACCCGGGGCACTCCAGCGTTGTTGGCAAAGAAAAAGCTGATCAACTTATAGCAAGGGCTAACCTACTAGGAAGCGTCAGTTTGGACAAACAAGACATACGAGGGGTGATTGGTAAGTTTTCGGCCTAGGGTACAAATACTTGAAACTCACAGTTGATATTAGGTGCATTTGTAGATCAGGTTAATGTAAAATTAAACGCAACGTTAGAAATTAACTGCAACCATTTTTTTTTACAGGTTACTGAATTGGTAAGGGGTGGCAGAAATTGAGAAAATGGCTAACATTTCTCATCGAGCAGTCATTCGCTACCTCTGAATCAAGGGTTCATCATCGAAGGAGATCCATGAGGATATGGTAAAGACTCTAGGGGAGAGTGCCCCTTCTTTCAGCACCGTGAAGAAATGGGCAGCTCAATTCAAACATGGAAGGGAGAGTCTGGAAAATGATCCTCGTCCAGGAAGACCAAGAACGGTAACCACCGATGAAAACACCGGCAGAATCTATTTAGTTTTATATATTTTGTTTTAAATATTTAATGTTATGTATTTAGTTTTATATATTTTGTTTTAAATATTTAATGTTATGTATTTAGTTTTATATATTTAAGAACAAAAAGTAAAGGTAGTCCTGTCATGCCTTAGAGGCACATAGGGATATGGTGTTAGTGCCCATATTTTCCTTGACCTGTCAGCACACAAGAGGGTGATATGGTCAGTATCGTGCCTGGCCGCCTTTCCTTCCCCAACTCCAGAAGAAGTCGGGTACCCATTTCTACAGCTGGGTGACTGGGGTGCCGCCGGCCAGATTCGAACCCCCGACCTTCGCCATGAGAGACCAGTACACTAACCAATTCGCTACTCAGACACACAATTGTATATATTTAGTCTTATATATTTAGTTTTATATATAATGGCCCGTTAAAGGTGGCGTCTTTTATAGAGGTTATGAAACCCTGCTGCTGAAACAGCTCCATCCATAGCTAGACCTCAACACTAAAAAATCATTCTCCGTACCATAACCAGAAGAAAACTGAGTAAGGTTTTTTTTTAATCCGTGGGAAATATTGATGCAGAACACACACGATACAACATATTACGTAAATCTTCACAAACCAGAGAAAGAGAGAGAGAGGGAGAGAAAGAAAAGGCGGGAGGCGGGATATTGCACCCAAGAGCTATCTCCGTCGTTGTGTGCTCACGAACTATCAACAAACGTCTTTTATCTGGTGACCAGAGCGGTAACTCTTGAATTCTTAATGTCAGCCCTGGGGTTCACTATCTTTCAGCCATCTTCTCCGCACATATTCCTGGGGATCTTAAATCAGTCGTCACTTCACGGAGGTATTTCAGTCTTAATTTCAATGTTTTGTCACTCAAATATAATTCAACTGAGCTTTTTATGCATGAGATAATGTGAATATTCACATCGCTTTAAAAGCATTTATCACTGTCAGATCTTCACCCGGATGTTTCAGTTATCATTAAGTTTAAAATGTTCACTGATCAGTACATGAGCAGATCATCCGTGACTCGATACCTACGGGGCCAGAAAGAGGCAGGAGCAAATACAGAGTAAAGTTATTCGTTTATTAGTTTAGTTAATGTCGTTTAATTTGGTTAGACTAATTTAGTTTAGTTGTTTCAGTTACATCAGTTTAGTCTAGTTAGTTTAGTTTATTTATCTTGGTTTACTTTATTTAGTTTTGTTTAGTAGGTTAGTTAGCTAGCCATTTAGTTAGTTAGCTAGTTAGTTAGTTAGCTAGATAGTTAGCTAGCTAGTTAGTAAGTTAGTTAGTTAGTTATCTAGTTAGTTATCTAGTTAGTTAGCTAGTTAGTCAGTTAGTTAGTTAGTTAGTTAGCTAGTTAGTTAGCTAGATAGTCAGCTAGTTAGCTAGTTAGTTAGCTAGTTAGTTATTTAGCTAGTTGGTTAGCTAGTTAATTGGTTAGTTAGCTAGTTAGTTAGCTAGTTAGTTAGTTAGCTAGTTAATTGGTTAGTTAGTTAGTTAGTCAGTTAGTTAGTTAATTAGTTAGTTAGTTAGTTAATTAGTTAGTTAGTTAGTTAGCTAGCTAACTAGTTAGTTAATTAGTTAGTTAGTTAGTTAGTTAGTTAGCTAGCTAGTTAGTTAGTTAGTTAGTTAGTTAGTTAGTTAGTTAGTTAGTTAGTTAGTTAGTTAGTTAGTTAATTAGTTAGTTAGTTAGTTAGCTAGCTAACTAGTTAGTTAATTAGTTAGTTAGTTAGTTAGTTAGTTAGCTAGCTAGTTAGTTAGTTAGTTAGTTAGTTAGTTAGTTAGTTAGTTGTCAGCTAAAAATGGGAAGTAAAAAAATACACTAAAGAAAAGTGAAGTTTCTTCCCCACTGTTAACAATAGACACAGCGCCCATATCAGGCGCCCTCTAGCCTGGTTGAAAGCTGACTCTACTTTTTTTCCCCTTTAATTTTGATGTGTGTGTTGGGGGGGGGGGGGGGGGGTCAAAATCGTTCTCCTTCATCCATTTTTATTTTCATTTTCCTGATATCTTTCTTTAATATAAAGATTTTATGGCGGAAGGAGGAAGAAAACGAAGAAGAAAAAGAATAGTTTAGGTTTTTTGTTGTATGTATGTATGTTTGTTTGTTTGTTCGTTTTTAATTTGCCAGCTTCTGAAAGAGGTTCCTTTGATTTAAGCTATTTAATAAAATCTGTCAAATTTGACAGATGCTATTAAATAGCTTAAATCAAAGGAACCTCTTGCGCGGAAAATTCTTCAACAGAACATACAAATTCTACCAACTGTACACACAAATTCTTCCCCACTGATCATACAAATTCCGCCATATGTAGACACTAATTCTGTAATTCTTACATATATTTCTTACAAATGTAGACAGATTTGTCAACTACATGAGAGCAGTAGCAATGATGTCCTATATTACAATTTTATGTATTTTTTCTAATACAAAATGTCACGCAGGCCGCCAGAGAGCTATAAGTAGTAAAGTTATACATAAGTAGCAAGGACAAACATAAGTAGTAAAGACATACATAAGTAGTAAAGGTATCCATAAATAGTAAAGACATACATAAGTAGTAAAGGTATCCATAAATAGTAAAGACATACATAAGTAGTAAAGGTATACATAAATAGTAAAGATATACATAAGTAGTAAAGGTATACATAAATAGTAAAGATATACATAAGTAGTAAAGGTATACATAAGTAGTAAAGTTATACATAAGTAGCAAGGACAAACATAAGTAGTAAAGACATACATAAGTAGTAAAGGTATACATAAATAGTAAAGATATACATAAGTAGTAAAGGTATACATTAAAGGTATACACAAGTAGTAAAGATATACATAAGTAGTAAGTTAATTAGTTAGTTAGTTAGTTAGTTAGTTAGCTAGCTAGTTAGTTAGTTAGTTAGTTAGTTAGTTAGTTAGTTAGTTAGTAGTTAGTTAGTTAGTAGTTAGTTAGTTAGTTAGTTAGTTAGCTAGCTAACTAGTTAGTTAATTAGTTAGTTAGTTAGTTAGTTAGTTAGCTAGCTAGTTAGTTAGTTAGTTAGTTAGTTAGTTAGTTAGTTAGTTGTCAGCTAAAAATGGGAAGTAAAAAAATACACTAAAGAAAAGTGAAGTTTCTTCCCCACTGTTAACAATAGACACAGCGCCCATATCAGGCGCCCTCTAGCCTGGTTGAAAGCTGACTCTACTTTTTCCCCCTTTAATTTTGATGTGTGTGTTGGGGGGGGGGGGTCAAAATCGTTCTCCTTCATCCATTTTTATTTTCATTTTCCTGATATCTTTCTTTAATATAAAGATTTTATGGCGGAAGGAGGAAGAAAACGAAGAAGAAAAAGAATAGTTTAGGTTTTTTGTTGTATGTATGTATGTTTGTTTGTTTGTTCGTTTTTAATTTGCCAGCTTCTGAAAGAGGTTCCTTTGATTTAAGCTATTTAATAAAATCTGTCAAATTTGACAGATGCTATTAAATAGCTTAAATCAAAGGAACCTCTTGCGCGGAAAATTCTTCAACAGAACATACAAATTCTACCAACTGTACACACAAATTCTTCCCACTGATCATACAAATTCCGCCATATGTAGACACTAATTCTGTAATTCTTACATATATTTCTTACAAATGTAGACAGATTTGTCAACTACATGAGAGCAGTAGCAATGATGTCCTATATTACAATTTTATGTATTTTTTCTAATACAAAATGTCACGCAGGCCGCCAGAGAGCTATAAGTAGTAAAGTTATACATAAGTAGCAAGGACAAACATAAGTAGTAAAGACATACATAAGTAGTAAAGGTATCCATAAATAGTAAAGACATACATAAGTAGTAAAGGTATCCATAAATAGTAAAGACATACATAAGTAGTAAAGGTATACATAAATAGTAAAGATATACATAAGTAGTAAAGGTATACATAAATAGTAAAGATATACATAAGTAGTAAAGGTATACATAAGTAGTAAAGTTATACATAAGTAGCAAGGACAAACATAAGTAGTAAAGACATACATAAGTAGTAATTCTTCTTATATCTTATATCCTTCCCGTGCCGTTAGACGTCACATAGGGCTCGCAAAGTAGTTCGCCAATTTTTCCTGTCTTCGGCGAGTCTTTCAACCTCAACAAAGGATTTTATGCCTGTTAACTTGGCCTCTCTTAATAATGTCCTCTTCAGAGTTTCACGCGGTCTGCCCCTTTTTCTTCGGCCTGTTGTGTTCCACTTGATAGCTTGCTTTGGGATTCTCTGATCATTTCTTCTCATCAAGTGACCAACGTATGTCCATCTCCTTTTCCTGATCACCCGTGAGACTGGTTGTTGTTCAGTCATCTGTCTTATCTGTGCATTGTTCTTGAATTCATTCCACTTGATGCCGAGTATTTTCCTTAGGCATTTGTTTTCAAAAGAGTCTAATTTCTTTTCTATTTCTTTAGTTGTTTTCCAGCTTTCGCATGCATAAATGAGGGTGGATATTACATTTGAATTGAATAGTCTTAACTTGGTTTTTGTGCTTATAACTTTTGAATTCCATATGTTCTCAAGATTCTTGAAGATTGATGCTGCTTTTGCAATTCTGATCCTAACTTCCTTTCTAGTGTAGTAAAGGTATACATAAATAGTAAAGATATACATAAGTAGTAAAGGTATACATTAAAGGTATACACAAGTAGTAAAGATATACATAAGTAGTAAAGATATACATAAGTAGTAAAGATATACATAAGTAGTAAAGGTATACATAAACAGTAAAGATATACAGAAGTAGTAAAGGTATACATAAACAGTAAAGATATACATAAGTAGTAAAGGTATGGATTAAAGGTATACACAAGTAGTAAAGATATACATAAGTAGTAAAGGTATACGTAAATAGTAAAGATATACATACGTAGTAAAGGTATACATAAGTAGTAAAGATACACATAAGTAGTAACGGTATACATTAAAAGTATACGTAAATAGTAAAGATACAAATAAGTAGTAAAGATATACAGAAGTAGTAAAGTTATACATTAAAGGTATACATAAATAGTAAAGATATACATAAATAGTAAAGATATACATAGTAGTAAAGATATACATAAGTAGTAAAGGTATACATTAAAGGTATACATAAGTAGTAAAGATATAAGTAAGTAGTAAAGATATAGTAAAAGTATATTTTAAAAATATACATAAGTAGTAAAAATATACATGTTACAAACCACTGAAGCGTCTGGGGACACAGCTGAATGTTCACATTTCCTTTGATCTGTTAGCACACGAGAAGATGATGTAAACAGAAACCTGCTTGTCCTCTTCATCCTGCATAGTCATGACACCGCTCACCTATTCATTTCCACAAAGTGGGGTACCACTGGCCACAATCGAACTACTCACCTTCGCCGTAAAATGTGAAACCGCCCTAGGTCTGGAAAGCGTTTTCGCTTTCAAAAAAGCAGAACGTTCAATAGTTGGACAATTCAGGTTTTAATGAAATGATCGTTTTATCGGTTCGTCCGAAGATTGTGGCCATTAACGGCCTGCTGAATCCGGTAAACATTATTGACTGCTTTGTACGTCATTCTGTTGTTAACTCTGTTAATTACACTCAGTGTTTCCAAAAACACGCTCCATTTGAGTGGTTTAACCCTTTCCCACCCAGAGCAACTTTAGCTTATTTGCAGATACGCATAATCGGTTGCCTGGTTGGCTGAGTGGTTAAGCGCTCTGTCTGCTAATACGGTGGTACCAGGTTCAAATCTCAGCTGAGGGGGAGTTTTTTTTTCTGGTACCACCACAACAAAACAAAACCCCGGGGTCCACCCTGCCTCTAAAAATGGGTACCAGAGAAGTCTGGGAAGGTAAATGTGGGAAGGTGTGATACTGACCACATCACACTTTCATGTGCCGATGGTCTAGGAAATACGGGACTAACACCGTATCCCCAAAACGCCTTAATGGCATGGAGACGTTTTTTTTTTTCGAATATATTTGCCTTTTTTAAAAATTGGTTGTAAAATATTATTTTCTTACGTGAAGTTAAATTTACGAAGAAAATTTATTCTTGAACACGTCAGTTGACTTCAGTAAATTACGCCTTTTTTGTTAATAAAATATAAATAAAATGCATTCCTCACTTTGAACGCTTGTCTAATAAATCTTTGACAAAGGATAGGAAAGCAGTGGAGTTAAACTAGACAGGATAAGATCAGGCCTGAACTGTTTTCGAGTAGAGAAGAGAGTTGATTCCAAATCTGTATAACCTTAAACGGTAAAAAAACAATCTTTCATCATTGGTTTCCTTTCCTTGTTCTTGCACTAATCTCCCTGCAACCCCAGACTGTTTGTTTCTCCGCAGCCTGTGCAGTGATGATGTGGAGGACGGGTACAGTTTTAGTTTAAGCATGTATCACATGACGGTCAGGAGTGGGCCCAAGGCAGAAGCTTCTTGACAAGCCAGAATGAGCCAGTTCCCGTTTGTCAGGCCGGGCTCTGCAGGAATGCAGGAGCACCACGAAATTGTCGGATAGGGTCTTGACCAGATCTGGGTAGCCGGCCCTGATAAACAGCCCATCACACTAGGGCAGTCGTGCCAAATGAAGTATAGGAGTTTTTAATACAGTTAATTTTACTTCTTCGCTGGTCAGCACGAAGTTATTTTATGAATGATAAAATTAGAAATATTTATCTAATGATAAAGAACATCTATTTCAAACTGCTTTTAGCGCGAAATAAAGACTCAAAGTCTCTATCTGAAACAGCTCTTAGCGCGAAAGAAAGATTCAAAGACTCCATTTCAAACAGCTTTTAGCGTCAAATGGAGACCCAAGGACATCTATCTAACAGCTTTAAACGTGAAAGAAAGACTCAGAAACATCTATTTCAAACAGCTTTAAACGTGAAAAAAAGACTCAGAAACATCTATTTCAAACAGCTTTAAACGTGAAAGAAAGACTCAGAAACATCTATTTCAAACAGCTTTTAGCATCACAACGGGACTGCTGAACATCTATTTCAAAAGACATGCCGTATCCTACCTTTTCGTATGTATAAAATAGGAAAAAAGTAGGAGCAGCTTTATTACTTAACGATTACAAAGTTGTGACGTTTCGGCGTGAGCCTTAATCATACAAAAACATACAGGACGAAGAAATAGAGAGAGGAGATAAAGTATAGATTCACATGAATACTAAAAAAAAAATTTTTTTTTCAAAGAGTACTTAGCTGTAAATTGTAAGGTGTGGCTTCTGCGGCGGTGTGTGTCAGGAATGGATCTAGTGGGACGTGGAGACTGTTTAAATAGAGACCTGTGACATGTGGTCAGTGGGTTGTAACTGAGGGTGGTGGGTGGGAAACCGGGTAGGGGAGAGAGAGTGACGCAATACCGACCTAGCTAGGAGAAATTGAAACAGATGATTGGGGAAGAGGGGTTGCAGAGAAGAGGGGTTGCAGAGAAAATAGACTTTCCCAAAACTATCCTCACTCTTCATGAGGGATTCACATGCGATTCCCGAAATGTGATATATGTCATCGTTTGCAAAAGATGCAGGATAACATATATCGGTGAGACTGGCCTCAGATTAGGGGACCGCATGCAAAAACATCTGTACGACATCGCCCAGCATGCTTCGAAACCAGTCCCAAATCATTTCAATGGCCCCAACCACAGAGGCAAATCTGATTTTCTGGTAACAGCCATTAAACAATGTCACGCAGATGACACAAGCTGCCTGGCACTTGAGAACCGTTGCATTCAAAATTATGGGACGCTGGAACCACATGGGTTAAACTCGCTGTTTAGTTACACGTAACATCATCTTCTTCAATCATTATAGTACCTCTCCACTAAATCCACCCCTTCTTACTTTTCAAACTTCCTCACACCATCACTCTGCAACTCCGCTATTTTCTCTGCAACCCCTCTTCTCTGCAACCCCTCTTCTCTGCAACCCCTCTTCCCCAATCATCTGTTTCAATTTCTCCTAGCTAGGTCAGTATTACGTCACTCTCTCTCCCCTCCCCGGTTCCCCATCCACCACCCCCAGTTACAACCCACTGACCACATGTCACAGGTCTCTATTTAAACAATTTCCACGTCCTACCAGATCCATTCCTGACACACACCGCCGGACAATCCACACCTTGCAATTTACAGCTAAGTACTGTTTGAAAAAAATTTTTTTTTTTTAGTATTCATGTGAATCTATACTTTATCTCCTCTCTCTATTTCTTCGTCCTGTATGTTTTTGTATGATTAAGGCTCAAGCCGAAATGTCACAACTTTGTAATCGTTAAGTAATAAAGCTGCTCCTACTTTTTTCCTATTTTATACATTCTGGTATCACAGCTTTACTGCAGTGCTTCGTGTATAGTTGTATACTTATACACTAATTATTGTGTTACCTTTTCGTATGGTGCGAGCGGTCAAAGTCCTTGGAGTCCTGATCAAGTTTTTTTTTTTTTTTAACTTCACTTTGTTAATTTTTTCGGACACTGTTGGTCACACATCTATTTCAAACAGTTTTTAGCGTCAAAGGAAGACCCAGAAACATCTATTTCAAACAGGTTTTAGTGTCAGAGGAAGATTATTTCTCTATTTCTTCGTCCTGTTTGTGTTTATATGATTAAGGATCTCGCCGAAACGTCACAACCGTATACTCGTTAAGTAATAAAGTTGTTCATACTTTTTCCCTAGTTTATACATTCCGAGGTTTATTGTGTTTGTGCTTTCTCTAAGCTGACGTTGATTATTGATGATGTATCGTCAGGTTTATGGCAGCCTCTGGAGCATTTTAGACTAAATTTATATGAGGGGAAATTAATCTCCAGTTAAGACTTTTAGCAACCTTTACTTCGTTAATTTTCTTCTCGTATTTCAAATGAAAAAAGGCCGAAGAAAAAGAGGCAGATCGCGTGAAACTTTGAAGAGGACATTATTAAGAGAGGCCAAATTAACAGGCATAAAATCCTTTGATGAGGTTGAAAGACTCGCCGAAGACAGGAAAAATTGGCGAACTAATTTGCGAGCCCTATGTGACGTTTAACTGCACGGGAAGGATATAAGATATATAAGATTTCAAATGATGCAAGTAATGAGGTAAAACTGAGCTGGTTATGTTTTTATTTTAGTGGGTTTTTTTTATTTCAAATAAATTGGATACTTCGTTTATATGAAAAAAAAAGTTTTAAGTTCCCTCTAAAAGATTAAAGAAGCGAAGACTGCAGTAAATCTGGGGCTAGTAATAATGGTGTATGGATCCGTTTTACAAAACGACAGAGGGAGAGTTCGCACTGTCGTTGACCTCTCATTACTACACGCGCCACTGTGTAGCCTTGGTTGTACGCTATGGGTTTCCGGCTGGTTCCAAGCTGTTTCCATGTCAGCCAATTGCTTTTTCCAACTTTCTAGGCGCGTTCATTACCGTCTTTTGAACTAGAAGGATACCAAAAGGTTATGTTTTTTCACATATTTTCCATGGGTTATTTAATGTGTTGTGTTGTTCTTGTATGTAATTCTTGAAAAAGGCTGACGCCGAAATACTGGATGTTGGATGGACGCCAAAATATTGAATGTTGTATGTTCTTCATTTATATGTTCTCATCTTTCTTTCTTGCTTTCTGTCATTTGTGTTTATGCCGGCTTTCCTCACTCACTCTCTCGTTTTGTAAAACTGAACCATACAGCTCTGCTTACCTAAATTCCCTCTAGCATTATTCATACACTTCTATTTATCTAAATTCCCTTTAGCATTCTTCATAAACCTCTCCTTATCTAAATTCCCTTTAGCATCCTTCATACACCTCTTACTTATCTAAATTCCCTCTAGCATCCTTCATACACCTCTTACTTATCTAAATTCCCTCTAGCATTCTTCATACACTTCTACTTATCTAAATTCCCTCTAGCATTCTTCATAAACCTCTACTTATCTAAATTCCCTATAGCATTCTTCAACCTCTCATTTTAACGTAGCTATAATAAAATATACCTTCTACTTTGGATCTTTCAAACAAAACTTGTCTTGCTGGACCACAATTACTGAAATATAAATTCACCTTTCCTCACTCACTCTCTCGTTTTGTAAAACTGAATCATACACCTCTGTTTACCTAAATTCCCCCAGCATTCTTCATACACCTCTTTCATTCATTTGCATGCCCCTTGCGGAACTTTGCCTCCCAAACAGCACTCCTGTAGGCCTCTCGGTTGTGAGCAAGATGCCCTGCTGCTGTTGCATCCATTTCCAGATCGTCAACGATGTCTTGCAGCCATCTTCGTCTTGGTCTTCCTCTTTTTCTTTTTCCCATTATATATCCTTCCAATATGGTCTTCTCTAAATTATCATGACGTTTAATGTGTCCAAAATATTTCAGTTTTCTCTCTTTAATCCTCTTCACTAGCCAGCCTTCTTCATATTAAGCTCTTGTAGTATAGATATAGTTCTTTTTTGTGTCCACGATATTTGAAGAACTCTTCTGTAGCATTTACATTCAAAGGCATTTATGTGTTTCTCAGCTGTTTTGTTAAGTGTCCAGGTCTCACAGGCATATGTTGCTATGGGAAAGATGCACGCCCTTAAAAATCTTATTTTTGTGGTTCTGTCTGCTCTTCTCCACAGATTCTTTATTTGTTTTACTTTCTGAAGAACGATAGATGTCCTCCTTTTAATTCCCTACAGCATTCTTCATAAACCTCTACTTATCTAAATTCCCTATAGCATTCTTCATAAACCTCTACTTATCTAAATTCCCTACAGCATTCTTCATAAACCTCTACTTATTTAAATTCCCTACAACATTCTTCATAAACCTCTACTTATCTAAATTCCCTATAACATTCTTCATAAACCTCTACTTATCTAAATTCCCTATAACATTCTTCATAAACCTCTACTTATTTAAATTCCCTATAACATTCTTCATAAACCTCTACTTATTTAAATTCCCTATAGCATCTTCATAAACCCCTACTTATCTAAATTCCCTATAGCATTCTTCATAAACCTCTACTTATTTAAATTCCCTATAGCATTCTTCATAAAGCTCTACTTATCTAAATTCCCTATAACATTCTTCATAAACCTCTACTTATCTAAATTCCCTATAACATTCTTCATAAACCTCTACTTATTTAAATTCCCTATAACATTCTTCATAAACCTCTACTTATTTAAATTCCCTATAGCATTCTTCATAAACCTCTACTTATCTAAATTCCCTATAGCATTCTTCATAAACCTCTACTTATTTAAATTCCCTATAGCATTCTTCATAAAGCTCTACTTATCTAAATTCCCTATAACATTCTTCAACCTCTCATTTTAACGCAGCTATAAGAAAATATATCTTTCACTTTGGATCTTTCAGACAAAACTTGCCTGGTTGGACCACAATTACTGAGATATAAATTACGAAGCTTTCAAAAGAACAAAACAAAATTTGGCCTGCCAAGGTTTTTATGACTGCTTTTCAACATCCTGGCTATGTTAAATGGATATGGCTGCTGAGAACAGAATTGTTATGGCTCTTACAGAGAACACACTGGAAAGATCTTCGTAGAACTTCATATTTCCACACACAATGAACACTACAACTGCAGAGAACAGTACGACAGCTAGTCTGGGTGTGCTGACAGTGGAGTCAGTGACTCTCAACCTGGTGTTTCTTTCAACTCTGGCCGTCACGATAGCCACCAACAGCCTAACGATCATAGTTTTTATAGAAACACCAGCTTTGAGAACAATAACCAACATATTTCTGGTGTCTCTTTCCGTCAGCGACCAGCTCTACGCTTTGTTCCTATTTGGTCTGTGGACGACGATTATCATCTTCTTCTTTCACAACTTCTACGTCAGCTTCGATGATCTACAAAGATACTTCTACTTTGCCTGCGGAATATTAATTCACAGCAGTAACGGGAATCTCATTTTGGTGTCACTAGAACGATGGTTGTACATTGCACGTCCATTCTGGTACCAGAGGTTAGTCAGCTTGAAGACCGTTGTAATAAGTTTAACCTTTTTGTGGATATCCGCACTCGTAGTGAACGTTCCTTACCTTCCAGAACAATCCTATCATAGAAGGACTTTATATTTCGTGATCCTGCACAGCTTTGTGTATCCAGCGTTACACACTTTTTGTTGTTTATTTCTCGTTCTTGTGTATTCTCATATATCGCTCATCACTTTCAGACAGCTGAAGAAGATCTCAAAGATCCAGCCTTCAACCCAACAATCCAATCCCGATGAAGCTAGAGCAGCCATTGCTTCAAAGGGCTCTCTCCACGCCAGAAACTGGAAGTCTATACGGTTACTTATTACATTGTGCGGGCTGTTTTTCCTGTGTGTCAGTCCGTACGTGTATCTGACATCCTACGTGTGTCTTCATCCAGGAAAATTGAACGACATGGCGACGTGGAACATGCCCCTGCTTATACTTCTTTCAGTCTATCACTGCTCAAACTTTTTTGTCTACATCTTCAGCATGAGTAGATTTAGGAGTGCCTTCAAGAAAAAGACGCTAAAGTGTGTTTGTTGTCGCAGGAACCGGGTTGACAATGTTGTTCAAACGAGGGCAACGTCAGTTCATGTGCATCAATCTAGAACATCTGTTCATGAGCTTCAGTCTAGAACACCAGTTCATGATCTTCAATCTAGAACACCAGTTCATTAACATCAATCTAGAACATCAGTTCATGAACTTCAAACTAGAACACCAGTTCATTAACTTCAATCTAGAACACCAGTTCATGAACTTAAATCTAGAACACCAGTTCATGAACTTCAATATAGAACATCAGTTCAAGAACTTCAATCTAGAACACCGATTCATGAACTTCAATCTAGAATATTAGTTCATGAACTTCAATCTAGAACACCAGTTCATTAACTTCAATCTAGAACACCAATTCATTAACTTCAAACTAGAACATCAGTTCATGAATTTCATTCTAGAACACCGATTCATGAACTTCGATCTAGAACATCTGTGACAGAGATCATCAGCTTCTGAGAAAATGAGATATGCGAGGGTGAGTAAAAAAGCAAAGGTAATTTTACTTTAAAAATTCATAATCCAGTAGTTGGCAGGTGTAGTACAGATACGCTACGCCCCCAATCTTTAGATGTATCTGCGCAGTGGTCCATGTCGGCCCTGCAGTTTTGTCAGTTTTTTTCCAGAAAGTCATAAAATAATTAATATCAAACACTTTTTTTTTTGAGAAGCGTGGGTTTGCCAGCCACTACAGCATATTTGTGGTACAGATTTTTCTGCCGTAAAATCTTGTGAATACAATAATCTCCTGTCGTATCCACGTCACCAAAGCTCTGATACAAACTACAGTAAATTATGCATGAAGAAAGCTTATTAGTTTGTCCCAACACATGAGGCTGCAGTTCTAGAATGGGAAGGGGAAATGGTGGGGTTTTTTAAAAAAAATAACAGAGCACAAAATTGTATGGTCAGATCTTGAAAAACAAATCATAATAAAGCACTTTTAGAAATGAGAGAAAGAAAAATAACAGATAATATTCATCATTCACGCTGGCGATGACTGGGACATGTACTCCAAATGACTGACAACTCACTACCAAAAATAGCACTAAGATGGACACCACAGGGGAGCAGAAGTAAGGGTAGACCAAAAGAGACATGGAGAAGAACAACAGAAAGAATGTTGAGCAATAGAGGGCTCACCTGGGCAAGAGCAGAAAAAAAGGCGAAGGACAGGCATTTGTGGAAAACCCCTGCGGAAGCCCCATGTGCCCTGGGCACTTAAGGTTCAGAGAGAGAGAGAGAGATTCATCATTCATCATCTGTCGTCTCTTCATGGAAGGTTGGCTGCAACGAATCTCCAATCTGCTCTGTTTCTTGTTTTCGTAGTCCACTCGGCCGGCCAAGCCGGCTCCTGTCCACTTTTTCATGTTGTCCACCCATCTCCGTCATTGGCGTCCTCTTGTTCTCTTCCTTTCCGCCTTGCCTCTAGAAGGGTCTTCATTTTAGTATTATGCCTCTTGACGTATCCAAGGTATCTTTGCTGTCTTGTTTTTATGATTTTCAATAGTTCTCTTTTTACGTCTAGCTGGTTTAGCATTTGTTTTCTGTTCTGTCCGCGAGATACGCCCTATTCTTCTATATATCCACATTTCAAGGCTGTCAGTTTTCTTTTCTGTTATCTTATTCACCGTGCAGGCTTCTACACCATAAAGGAATGTTGAATAAATGTAGCTTTTTTTTTATCTCAGTTGCTGTGATATTAATTTTGATATAAGAATCTTCCTAACCACAAGAGAACAGCGCATTAATCAACTTAACCGTCTGACACCCCATTGTTTCCTATTTGTAAAAACTATAAACTGAAACTCACTCAGTCAGTCATTCGCATGTCCCTTGTTGAACTTTGCCTTCCTAACAGCTCTCCTTGTGAGCAAGATGTGCTGCTGCTGATGCATCCATTCGCAGATTATCAACGATGACTTGCAGCCATCTTCGCCTTGGCCTTCCTCTCTTTTTTTCCCCCATTATGTACCCTTCCAAGACGGTCTTCTCTAAATTCTCACGACCTTCAATGTGTCCAAAATATTTAAGTTTTCTCTGTTTAATCTTCTTTACTAGCCAACCTTCTTCAATATTAAGTTCTTGTAGTAGGGATATATTTGTTCTTTTTTTTTACATCAAATCATGATAGCTGACGGACTCTTTTATAGCATTTACATTCAAAGGCATTTATGTGTTTCTCAGCTGTTTTGTTAAGTGTCCAGGTTTCACAGGCATATGTTGCGATGGGAAAGATGCATGCCCTTCAAAATCTTATTTTTGTAGTTCTGTCTGTTCCTCTCCACAGATTCTTTAATTGTTTTACTTTTTGAATATCGATAGATGTCCTCCTTTTAATTTCCCTCATTGTATCTCCATTATTTGTTAGTAATGATCCAAGATATTCAAACCTCTTCCAATTTTTCCTCACTGATAAATATTTTAGCCGCTTTATTTGTTTTGTCAGTTGAAACTGAAACTACCTTTGTGTAAAAATATATGTTTATTTGTTGTTATTGTTGTCCAGCATGCACTAGACATTTGCAGGAGACCATGTGAGTATGTTTGTGTTTCGAGTGTGGCATCTGCGGGAGATTGAATCTAAGCTACAGAATTTCTGTGTCATGGTCTAGTTTCCTTTCTGGCTGTCACAATTTTCGGTCAGACAGGCTTTTGATGGCTTATAAATCAAACACCTTTTTATGGGGGTGCCAGATGGCTAATGATGGCTTATAAATCAAACACCTTTTTATGGGGGTGCTAGATGATGGCTTATAAATCAAACACCTTTTTATGGGGGTGCCAGATGGCTAATGATGGCTTAGAAATCAAACACCTTTTAATGGGGGTGCCAGATGACTAATGATGGCTTATAAATCAAACACCTTTTTATGGGGGTGCCAGATGGCTAATGATGGCTTAGAAATCAAACACCTTTTAATGGGGGTGCCAGATGACTAATGATGGCTTATAAATCAAAACCTTTTTATGGGGGTGCCAGATGGCTAATGATGGCTTAGAAATCAAACACCTTTTAATGGGGGTGCCAGATGACTAATGATGGCTTATAAATCAAACATCTTTTTATGGGGGTGCTAGATGACTAAGGTAGCTAATGCGCTGTTACCTCGTGGCCAGACGGTTGCTCGTCCTACTGGGTTCTGTGGTTCAAGCCTCACAAGTAATTCTCTTGTCATTTTTCTTTCCCTCACGTCTAAAATTGCTTTGTTTATGATTCTTTGTTCCAAGGCCTAATATTTAGTGACAGACACTATATACAAAGCAGGAAGACGATAGTCAGCGTCTTATTCAGGAAATACTCTGCTCTTTTACCTTCCTGTGCGAAAGCTTTGTTGTTTCCCTTTTGTAAACATTTGTATCTGAGGTTTCTGTAGCAGCTGGGAACGAGAGAGAAATTGTCCCATTTCAAATGCACTGTCAGGTTTTTAGTATCCTCGAGGTACTCCCAAACTCTGAGATAAAAGGACCACGGCAATAAGCTCGGAAAATCTAAACATCAAGAAGAAGAAGAAGGAGGAGGAGGAGAAGAAGAAGAAGAAGGAGGAGGAGGAGGAGAAGAAGAAGACGAAGAAGAAGAAGAAACTGCTTCTTCTTCTTCTTCTTCAGCTTTCCGGGTCATTAAGACTCACTGCTGCAGATATAGTTCGCCTCCATTCCTCTCTGTTCTTAATCTTCTCTCTCCAGTTGGTGACACCAATTTCTTTTATATCCTCTTCTATGTTGTCTTTCCATCTCTGTCTTGGTCTACTCCTTGGTTTTGTTTCCATCATCTCTTGTGCATACAACATTTTCGTTTGTCTGTTCTGTTCCATTCTTTCTACATGCCCCACCCAGCGTTGTCTGTTCAGTACCATTGGTCCATTGGGGCAAAAATGTTTACTATTTGTTGGAAACTCTTATGGACACTTTTTTAAGAGCATTAATGCTGGGCGGAGACGACAGAGCACACCACGTGACATTCCCTTAAACCTGTAAATGACCTTGTTCCGGATACATTGTGGAGTCACGTTATCATTTGCTAACTTTCTTTTTCGGAACTTGTCTCCTTCCTTACATCTCTCTCGGTGTTGAGAGGATAAATAGACATCTTGACAGAGGTTGGTGGTATGAGAAGTTTAAAGTTTTTGTAATGTCTTCTCTTCTTCTCCTGCATGGGCGGCCTCTCCCTCTGTTACCTAGAGATTTTAGTGTTAATGTTTTTCTCTGCCATACTGATAACCGTGTGACGTGGCCAGACCATTTGATTTGTTTCTGGATGTGTTACTCCAACATTTGCCCTGATGGTGTCATTTCTTATTTCGCCTCTTCTTGTCACATTTAGTATTCTCAAACGTTTCATTTCTGTCCTGGCGATTTTCCTTTTGTGTTTGGCTGTCATTGTCCGTGTCTGACATTGTAAGCTGGGAGGAAAATTGTGTTGTCTATTTGCTTTATTTCTGATGTATTTGCTGTTTTCAGTTGAGGTGTCATTTGTCCAATGACTTCATTCGTTTTATTGCATCTCACATTCAGCGTCAGTTTCCCCTGAAGAGAATATTGAGCAACCTAAGTATTTGAAATGTTTCACTTGTTTCAGTGGCTACGTTATCCAAGAAGATCTTTCTTTGTTGGGGTTTCGTTTCTATTTTGCAGTAATACTTTCCGTTTGTTTGTTTGTTTTGTTTTTCAGCACTGATCTTCATGTTGTGGCTTTTATATGTCTGTAGGTCTTTTTCTTTTGTAGTTTTAAGTGCATGGTCGTCAACAAAAAAAGGAGTTCATTTGAGGTCCACCAATTGGGTAAGTTTTCTAAAAATTGTTTTGGATTGATCGGTATTGTTTCTGGACTTGTATAAACTAGGAAAAATGTAGGAACAGCTTTATTACTTAACGATTACAAAGTTGTGACGTTTCGGCGTGAGCCTTAATCATACAAAAACATACAGGACGAAGAAATAGAGAGAGGAGATAAAGTATAGAATCACATAAATACTAATTAAAAAAATTTTTTTTAAATTAAATAGAATACTTAGCTGTAAATTGTAAGGTGTGGCTTGTCCGGCGGTGTGTGTCAGGAATGGATTTAGTAGAACGTGGAGACTGTTTAGATGGAGACCTGTGATATGTGGTCGGTGGGTTGTAACTGGGGATGGTGGAAAGGGAACCGGGGAGGGGAGAGAGAGAGTAATACAATGATGATCTAGCCAGGAGAAGTTGAAACAGATGATTAGGGAAGAGGGGTTGCAAAGTGATGCTGTGAGGAGGTTTGAAAAGTAAGAAGGGGTGGAGCTTAGTGGAGAGGTACTATAATGATTGAAGAGAATGTTAAGTGTAGCTGAACAACGAGTTTAACCCATGTGGCTCCAGCATCCCATAATTTTGAATGCAGCGGTTCTCAAGTGCCAGGCGACTTGTGTCATCTGCTTGACATTATTTGATGGCTGTTACCAGAAAATCAGATTTGCCTCTGTGGCTGGGGCCATTGAAATGATTTTGGGACTGATTTCGAAGCATGCTGGGCGATGTGGTACAGATGTTTTTGCATACGGTCCCTAATCTGAGGCACTCGCAACATTTTCTCTGATCCACCCCTGTTGGCATACAAACGTGAGCCAAACCTTAAGGACATCATCGTCCACAGCCACTTGAAGCAGATCCTTACATATGTTGGCACCAGAAATTGTAACCGCCCCCGCTGCGTTACCTGCCCGGTAGTCTGGGAAACGAAAACGATCACCTATCCTAATACTATCCTCATTCTTCATGAGAGATTCACATGCAAGTCCCGTAATGTGATATATGTCATCGTTTGCAAAAGATGCAGGATAACGTATACTGGTGAGACTGGCCTCAGATTAGGGGACCGCATGCAGAAACATCTGTACGACATCGCCCAGCATGCTTCGAAACCAGTCCCAAATCATTTCAATGGCCCCAACCACAGAGGCAAATCTGATTTTCTGGTAACAGCCATCAAACAATGTCAAGGAGATGACACAAACCACCTGGCGCTTGAGAACCGCTGCATTCAAAATTATGGGACGCTGGAGCCACATGGGTTAAACTCGCTGTTTAGCTACACTTAACATTCTCTTCAATCATTATAGTACCTCTCCACTAATCTCCACCCCTTCTTACTTGTCAAACCCACTCACATCATCACCTTGCAACCCCTCTTCCCCAATCATCTATTTCAACTTCTCCTGGCTAGGTCAACATTGTATTACTCTATCTCCCCTCCCCGGTTCCCCATCTACCACCCCCAGTTACAACCCACTGACCACATATCACAGATCTCCATTTAAACAGTCTCCACGTTCTACTAAATCCATTTCTGACACACAGTCCCGGACAAGCCACACCTTACAATTTACAGCTAAGTACTCTATTTAATTTTTAAAATTAAAAAAAAATAGTATTCATGTGAATCTATACTTTATCTCCTCTCTCTGTTTCTTCGTCCTGTATGTTTTTGTATGATTAAGGCTCAAGCCGAAACGTCACAACTTTGTAATCGTTAAGTAATAAAGCTGTTCCTACATTTTTCCTATTTTATACATTCTGGTATCACAACTTTACTGCAGTGCTTCGTGTATAGTTATATACTTATACACTAATTATTGTATGTTTCTGGACTTGGTTTTTATGGCAGTTTTGTAGTGAAATTTTTACTACGTATGTTAGCTTCTTGCTCACAACCGAGAGGCCTACAGGAGAGCTGTTAGGGAGGCAAAGTTCCGCAAGGGACATGCAAATGAATGAATGAATCTAAGCTTCTTTGCAGATGTTGTCAGTGTATGTTAATTTGCCATCTTTCGCTTATAAGAAAACTTCTCACCAGAAATAATGGACAAACAGTGCCGGGTTTATTTCTTTCTCCTCAGCACAAAATACAGCGCCACCGTTACTGTTATCAGAACGCTACAATTTTCATTTGTCAATATTTGTTCAGTGACAGATCTGTTATCTAATATTTGACTTTGACAAGTAGCAGATCTGTGTTATCGCTCTTAGTGGAAGTACGTGAGTAAACATCGCTGACTGATCAATACATTCTAACGAAGATCTTGGACAAGACATTACTGCAATCTGAGAATTACGACTTAGATTTTAAAAAAAAACTTTGTTTTCAGCCGCGGTAACAAAGTTGAAGGGTGTAAGGTTGATTTTTACAAAAAGATAGAAGGTAGGGAAAGTGGGTAGTTTCAGCTGAAGTAACAGTTGTGAAAAAAGTGATGAAAGTGGGTAGTTTCAGCTGAAGTAACAGTTGTGAAAAAAGTGAGGAAAGTGGGTAGTTTCAGCTGAAGTAACAGTTGTGAAAAAAGTGAGAAAAGTGGGTAGTTTCAGCTGAAGTAACAGTTGTGAAAAAAGTGAGAAAAGTGGGTAGTTTCAGCTGAAGTAACAGTTGTGAAAAAAGTGAGGAAAGTGGGTAGTTTCAGCTGAAGTAACAGTTGTGAAAAAAGTGAGGAAAGTGGGTAGTTTCAGCTGAAGTAACAGTTGTGAAAAAAGTGAGAAAAGTGGGTAGTTTCAGCTGAAGTAACAGTTGTGAAAAAAGCGAGGAAAGTGGGTAGTTTCAGCTGAAGTAACAGTTGTGAAAAAAGTGAGGAAAGTGGGTAGTTTCAGCTGAAGTAAAAGTTGTGAAAAAAGTGAGGAAAGTGGGTAGTTTCAGCTGAAGTAACAGTTGTGAAAAAAGTGAGGAAAGTGGGTAATTTCAGCTGAAGTAACAGTTGTGAAAAAAGTGAGGAAAGTGGGTAGTTTCAGCTGAAGTAACAGTTGTGAAAAAAGTGAAAAAAGTGGGTAGTTTCAGCTGAAGTAACAGTTGTGAAAAAAGTGAGGAAAGTGGGTAGTTTCAGCTGCAGTAACAGTTGTGAAAAAAGTGAAGAAAGTGAGTAGTTTCAGCTGCAGTAACAGTTGTGAAGAAATTGAGGAAAATGTTTTGGATATCAGTATATCCCCGCTGGTTGAGAGATGGTTGCCAATCCAGCCTACAGTTGGACTTTCTCACCGGAAAACCTCACCCTGATTAGGACACGCATACATCCCCGCTGGGTGAGAGGTGGTTGCCCATCTAGACTGCCCTGGTCCAGTGTCTCCGACTTCAGCATTTTGTGGTCGTGGCCGTTACCCTTCCTAGTTGTGACCAGGACGAAGCTTTTGTATTATTAATATGAAAATAGGTCATCGGGAGCAGATTTCTTGTTAGAATGTGTATACTTTTCATTGTAGGTATCGAGTGCACTTAGAGGGGCACTACATATTGTTCATGTGATTATATTAGTATCGCTTTTGATTGTATTGATTATTGTATGATTATATTGATAAATATATATATTCATTTGTATGGAAAACAGGAGCGTTGGACAAGGAAGGGTGCACGTAGAACCACCAGCGCAGTAGGCACAATGGCGGGTGTCATAAGGTGGAAGGAAAGAAGGAGTTAGGAAAAATTGGAGGAAGGAGTTATGGAAGAAAGGAGTCAGTTGCACAGGCAATAGAATAGTAGTGAGTTAAGATAGGAGGCTGTCAGGTGCAGAATGCACCGACGACCAAAGTCGTATGGTAGAGTGTGCGGAGGAAAAGTAGAGAAGGGAGAGACAGAATGAATTACCAGGTGCACGGGCACCGATGACCGAGGTCATAAGGTAGAGGATAGAGAGAGAAGAGGTGGGACTAGAAGAAAGGTAGAGGATGGAGGGAGAAGATGTGGGACTAGAAGAAAGGTAGAGGATGGAGGGAGAAGATGTGGGACTAGAAGAAAGGTAGAGGATGGAGGGAGAAGATGTGAGACTAGAAGAAAGGTAGAGGATGGAGGGAGAAGATGTGGGACTAGAAGAAAGGTAGAGGATGGAGGGAGAAGATGTGGGACTAGAAGAAAGGTAGAGGATGGAGGGAGAAGAGGTGGGACTAGAAGAAAGGTAGAGGATGGAGGGAGAAGATGTGGGACTAGAAGAAAGGTAGAGGATGGAGGGAGAAGAGGTGGGACTAGAAGAAAGGTAGAGGATGGAGGGAGAAGATGTGGGACTAGAAGAAAGGTAGAGGATGGAGGGAGAAGATGTGGGACTAGAAGAAAGGTAGAGGATGGAGGGAGAAGAGGTGGGACTAGAAGAAAGGTAGAGGATAGAGGGAGAAGAGGTGGGACTAGAAGAAAGGTAGAGGATAGAGGGAGAAGAGGTGGGACTAGAAGAAATGTAGAGGATAGAGGGAGAAGAGGTGGGACTAGAAGAAAGGTAGAGGATAGAGGGAGAAGAGGTGGGACTAGAAGAAAGGTAGAGGATAGAGGGAGAAGAGGTGGACTAGAAGAAAGGTAGAGGGAGAAGAGGTGGGACTAGAAGAAAGGTAGAGGATAGAGAGGGAGAAGACGTGGGACTAGAAGAAAGGTAGAGGATAGAGAGGGAGAAGAGGTGGGACTAGAAGAAAGGTAGAGGATAGAGGGAGAAGAGGTGGGACTAGAAGAAAGGTAGAGGATAGAGAGGGAGAACAGGTGGGACTAGAAGAAAGGTAGAGGATAGAGGGAGAAGACGTGGGACTAGAAGAAAGGTAGAGGATAGAGGGAGAAGATGTGGGACTAGAAGAAAGGTAGAGGATAGAGGGAGAAGATGTGGGACTAGAAGAAAGGTAGAGGATAGAGGGAGAAGATGTGGGACTAGAAGAAAGGTAGAGGATAGAGGGAGAAGATGTGGGACTAGAAGAAAGGTAGAGGATAGAGAGGGAGAAGATGTGGGACTAGAAGAAAGGTAGAGGATGGAGGGAGAAGATGTGGGACTAGAAGAAAGGTAGGAACCCAAGAAGCAGCTGATGTATATAGGGAATTAGTAGAAATGGAACTCGTGACTGAGACAATAGGACAATTGATATTAATGAACCATGCTATTATTGGTATTGATCAGTGGCAGTTATGTTGTGTCATGTGCTCTGTGTTGTAGTCCTGTTCTGTCATTCTCTTTTATTAAACAGCGGGAGCTGGAACTTGTTTTGAAACGTTTATTTCTGTGTTTTCATTTGATATATTTTTGTCTGTGTTTGTGTGTGTGGTGTACGTGGATAGTTAACATTTTAAATAATGATTGCCGTCCCAATATGGCAAATCTAACACAGATAGAGAGAGAGGACCGACACACTAGCGAAGTACCTAGTACATCATAAGAAACAAAAGAGAATCAGTAAAAAAATATAATCTAACATAATACCATATATGAAAAGATTACATTTATGTAATCAAATAATTATGTATAAGTTTACAAGAGAACACTTAAATATTTTGGACATATTAAACGTCATGAGAATTTATAGAAGACAGTCTTGGAAGGGTACAAAAAGAAAAAGAGGAAGATCAAGGCGAAGATTGCTGCGAGACATCGTTGACGATTTGCGAATGGATGCATCAGCTTACAAACCGAGAGGCCTTCAGGAAAGCTGTTAGGGAGGCAAAGTTCCGTAAAGGACATGCTAATGACTGACTGTTTAATCCTCTTTACTAGCCAACCTTCTTCAATATTAAGTTCTTGTAGTATGGGATATATGTGTTCTTTTTTGTGTCCATGATATTTGAAGAACTCTTCTGTAGCATTTACATTCAAAGGCATTTATGTGTTTCTCAGCTGTTTTGTTAAGTGTCCAGGTCCCATAGGCATGTGTTGCGATGAGAAAGAGATATGCCCTTAAAAATCTTATTTTTGTAGCTCTGTCTGTTCCTCTCCACAGATTCTTTATTTGTTTTACTTTTTGAAGAGCGATAGATGTCCTCTTTTTAATTTCCCTCATTGTATCTCCATTGTTAGATAGTAATGATACAAGATATTCAAAACTCTCCACCTCTTCCAATTTTTCCTCAGCTAAATATTTCAGCTGCATTATTTGTTTTTTGTCATTTGTCATCAATTTAGTTTTGTTCGCATTAAGATAGAGGTTTTGCTCTTCGCTGTTCTTACGGACTGACATAATTAGTTTTTCCATTCCTTTCTGTGTTGTGGACAGTAACATTGTGTCGTCAGCATATCTAATCTCTGGTATTTCTTAACCTCCAATTATTATGGCATCGTAATATTCTTTCCATATAAAGAAGTACTGCCTCGTTATAGTATTCCAAGACTCTCTTCCTAGTGTCTGTTGACAAAGATGGACTGATCAAAATAGTTTCCATTTCCTGAGAAACTGCCTGACATTTTCTGTTTTTTACCTCTGTGGTATAACTGCCATCTGAAGTTATCATCGTACCAAGACACTTGGGTTTGTGAACTTGTTAAAGCGATAGTCAGCCTAAAAATACGGCCCTTTCTCGGAGCAATTATTGGCAGTTCAAAAATCACTTGCCTTTTCCACCTCTGTGCCCGGTAGTGTTAAATAAGCTGTTTGTGTCTAATAAATCTCATATACAGCCCAAACAAACAAGATGAACTAAAAAGTAATAAAAACATGGCTCAAAATCCATCAAATTAAGGAACTTCCCGTAAGGTTTATGGTAATAAGTAAACGAAAGAAGCAAACTTACATTTAGCTTATTTTCTAAGTATATTCGCAACTAATATTAACGTTCATACCAAATCAATAAAAAGTGATTGGTGTAAGGAGATGGAAATTAATTACCATGTCATTAAGCACTAAATGCCATCGGCTGCGGGCTGGATACACCAGGTAACTCTTCAGTGAATAAATACATTTATGGCAGATAAAAGAGTTATTTTCTGGCAACAGAAGGTAAAGAAAGTACGGGACTTGGAAGAGAAAGAAGACTTCATTTAACCCATATTTCATAAACATTTCAGGCGGGACTCTTGTCAGTTCATTATAGCATCAATATTCCTTCGCTTTATCTAAAATAGATTTTAACTCTTTATATCTCGTTTATGTACCACTTTGTGGTCTCCAAAAAGTGCAGTTTTTCTTTTAACGTTCATGTCGGGGCCATTTTCTTCTTCTTCTTCTTCGTTCGCATCTACCACCAAGACCGCCCCGTGAACCTACTGAATTTACTCCTGTGGTCCTTGAAAGGATCACAAGATATCCCCGAGAGGACCACAAGAGATCCCCAGGAGGACCACAAGAGGTTCAGAGTATCGCGGAGCTTGGGCCTGTGTTCTCGGTGGGTCACAGAAGCGGGATTGTGTGACACTGTGGTTTTCGTTGCACCAGTTTAATCTAGAGCTAGACTTTCTCACCGGAAAACCTCGACGTGTTTTGGATACCAGTATATCCCCACCGGGTGAGAGGTAGTTGCCCATCCAGTCCAGTGTTGGACTTTCTCACCGGAAAACCTCAGTGTGATTAGGATACGCATATATCCCTGTCGGGTGAGAGGTGGTTGCCTATCTAGACTGCAGTTGTCCAGTGTCTCCGACTTCAGCATTTTGTGGTCGTGGCCGCTACCCTTCCTAGTTGTGACCAGGACGGAGCTTTTGTCCAGGAGGACGAATCCTTGCCACTAGTAAGTTTCACCCCTAGGTTAAGCCGGTTTAGGCGTATTGTCCCAGTATGGGCGTATTTAGGACGTGACTGACCTCTAGAGCGGAGGTACCGTGACATGAGTAATCATCAAGTTTCACTCCTGGGTTAAGCCGGTTTAGACATATTTCACCAGTATGGGTGTATATAGGACGTGGCCGGACTCTACAGCAGATGTGCCGTGGTATGAGTAGCTCTCGCCGCGAGACTACTGGACATATCGATTAAACTTCACTTTATCCTTTCCATCACCTTTTTTCAGAGCGGCGCAGCACGGCAACCATAATCGCATTTTCGCATTTTCTTCGTTGACCGGGAGGAGTTTCACTCCACGTGCGACAGCCGAAGAATCTCGCCAGTAGTGTCTTAGTTTAACCCTTGGGTTAAGCCAATTTAGGCAATCTGCTCAAGTATGGGTGTATTTAGGACGTGGCCGGCTTCTAGAGCAGAGGTGCTGTGATTTGAGTAGCCCTGACCTCTAGACTACTGATTACTTAATCCTTTCCTTCACCTTTTCCACGGCGGCGCCGCGCGGCAACCTTAATCGCATTTTTCTTCATTGGCCGGGAGGAGTTTCACCCCACGCACGGCAGCTGAAGAATCTCGCCAGCAGCGGGTTTTAAATCAGAATTTTCCTTCTCCTATATGAGCTACCAACCAAGACTCTGATCTACCCGAAGCGTCTGGTTTTCAGGCGCCATATATTCGCCTTTCGCCCCTTCTCCTGTCAGTTTAAACAGTTCCGCCACATGAAAGCCAGGAGCTGGACTTGGACTGTCAGAGGCTATTTGAGACACACACACTCAAGACATTTAGTTGGAGTGGAAAGCGTATCCCCCACCCTGGCTATAACAGTCCTTAGAACCAATCGGGGCCATAATTTCCAAGCTCTTGAAGGGCATTGATTGCAACGTCCTTGAGTAGCAATTTACAGAAAACGATGTAACTCCACTCTTCAAAATGCAGTCAGCTGTGCTGACGTTCTCTGCTCTGCGTCTTGTTAGTTCTCCAGCATTTTGTTTCTGTCTATCAGCAACAGGGCATCTTACTTACAACCGAGAGGCCTACAGGAGAGCTATTAGTGAGGCAAAGTTCAGCAAGGGACATGTAAAAGACTGATTGACTGTCTATCTAGCTAGATCTGTGTGTCTTCTATCTTTCCCATTGTCACAGTGTATTATAGCTTGCCTTCCTTCTCCTTCCACGCTGCAAATTTCACGGGCAGCTACAGAGGCATTCAGCCCTTTCTTCCAGTAATGCCTCAGACAACCCTGCTGTCCGCCATATCTCCTTCAGCTCGTCACTTATCTCGCGATTCCTTGACTAAAAATGGGCAAGCACGTGCTCAGAATGACGTATCACATGACGTCAGCGTGACCTAACAAATGCCAGTTCAGCGTTAAAGACGGGAACCTTGACCGAAATTGGGACGAATTACTCGCCGTAATTTTTTATCTGTTTTGTTTTCCAGTTTCTCTCTTATGTTTGCCCTTTTTTTATCTTGACGTTTGTCATTGCTTTTTTGCCTTCTTCAATGTCCACATTTTTTTTAAAAGGAACTAATAATGTTTCACCTGAGAACAAAAATAATTTCTTCCACATGTTTCACTCACATTTCTGTCTTATTTGATGTCACATGTTAAAATAAATCCAAAATATCGCTTTTTTTTCATTTGATGCTGTATATTTCAAAACATCACATTTTGTTTTTGTTTTTATTAGATGTTGTATATTTCAAAACATCACATTTTGTTTTTGTTTTTATTAGATGTTGTATATTCCAAAATATCACATTTTCGTAATAAAAGTTGTATGTTTAAAATATCACCTTTTTTTTTTTTTTTGCTTAATAGATATCATTCCCAAATTAGAAATCTCATATTTGTCCTCTTCTCCGGCTACTCCGCCCCATCTAAACGAGATTATATGTTTTGTCTTAAAACACTGACACAACGCAGTGTGCCTGGCCGTGCAGGCAGATTTTCTCTGTTTTCACAAAACGAGTCGGGGGGGGGGGGAGACACTGTTATTCGTGTGGAGCTCGCCAGAGCAGGACTAGAACCCACAATTCGTGCCTTGAGAACTCCTGGATAACTTCTGCGTCACTTCTTTAACACCTCCGTCAGACTGGAGATGTCCCGCGGCTTGAGGTTTCAAACTCTTCATAACAAACCACCCCATGACTTGCAACAATTCACACATGACTTGCAACAATTCCCACACGACTTACACAGTCTCCACACTTAAATGAACAACAAAAGACAACATAAAAATTCACAATTTAATAATAAATCCCCACATACAACATTTTAAACAACAGCAAAAGTAAAAAAAAAAACATTAACAACAGCGAAAAAAAAAAAAAAAGAGAGCAAAGGAGGAAGTAAACTCAGTCATTTCTGGCTTGGGGGATGGTGGAACCAGGTCATATCAGGGGAGACAACAAATAAATATCAGGAACAGTTCTTAAACACAAACCATGAGGAGGACAGATATTTGTGCTTTCACGTAAGATACTTCCCGCACTGCAAGCTCTCTCGTGGGAGGAAAAAAAAACAAAACTTCGATGTCTGGAGTCGTGTTTTGGTGGCATGGTCAAAGACCGACGTTATGTTGTCAAAAGTCTAGTGATGTTACATCATTAAAGTCTAACGATCATTAAAGACTAGTGATCCTACATTGTCCAGCGATGCTACATTATTAAAGTCTAACGATCATTAAAGTCTAGTGATGCTACATTATTAAAGTCTAGGAATGCCACACTGTCAAATTCTAGCGATGTTACATTACCACAGTCGAGCGATGCGTTCACCTGATACAGACAGTTACAGTATCTATGTCTAGTGATTTGTTTCAATACATGGATCTGCTACAGACGTTACATCATCAAAGTCCAGTGATGCCACATCATCAAAGTCCAGATTATACCTCAATACGTGGATCAATGACACAAGCTGACTGTTTTGGTGCCCCTTTCACCAGCCTGGCAAAGACGTATATGTCAATATCACGATGAAATGTACTCTACCGGTAATACGACTGTAACATACAGACCCTGTTATGAAAGTAACAACTGCCACACAATTAAACTTGTGGAGCCTGGTAAAAGTTACTATTTATTATTACTTTCATTACTAATGTTATATTTTACACAGCCCAAATAAACGTCTCGTTATTTACGATTGCAAACTAAAGTTTAGCTGTCCAGATTTTGAACGCTCTGTACTCATACAGTTCTGTAAAGTCTAAATAGTAATGTTATAGCAATACGTGCGAAGGGGTAGTGCAGTCGATGCAAACTGTTTCTTATATGAAGGCAGAAGCTTACTTTTGATTACATTTCAGTCAAACCAACTGTAAAAATGCATGTCTGACACGACTATGGGAATCAGACAGAGTATGACTCCGTAATACACATGACTGTCATAAAGGGGTCTTCATTGTACATATGACTGTAATAAAAGGGGCCCCATAGTGCACATGGCTGTCATAAAGGGGTCCCATAACAAATATGGCTCTCATAAAGGGGCTTCCATAGTATACATGGCTGTCAAAAAAAGGGGTTTTACACATGGCTGTCATAAAAGGGCCTCCATAATACATATGGCTGTCAAAAAGGGGTTCCACGCATGGCTGTTATAAAGGGGTCCCATAATAAATACAGCTGTCATAGAGGGGCCCCCATAGTGCACATGACTGTCAAAAAAGGGTTCCACACATTGGTGTCATAAAGGGGTCCCATAACACAAACGGCTGTCATAAAGGGGCCTCCATAACACACACGGCTGTCATAAAGGGGCCTCCATAACACACACGGCTCTCATAAATGGGTAAACGCTTGTATGTGCCGGTGACATCATCTTCAAATATCAGGTGCCACAAAACTTAGGACTTCTGAACCCCCACAGACACACACCTGCTGCTTCATCTCGCCTATGTCCCTGCAGAAACAAAACATGTCTCTTCGTGCACCGAAAAACTTAACAAGTTTCTGACACATTCCTTGAAGACGATATTCAGAACTCCCACGTGACTGATCTCGCACGACTAAAAACATGCCCCGATGAGAAATAAAATGCGTGAAAGATCCAAAAAGTTGGTGACTGTTAAAGATTAAAACAAAACGGCTGAACACATTCAAACTCCTACGTCTTGGTTGTTACATGGGAGAACAGTTAGATATAAAATACGCAGGGAGAAACCATAACATGAGATCACAATGAGGTTTCTTTTTTGTATTAGTTCTCCTATCTCCAGGACTTCTAAGCTAAACAAGTTTCATGATTTCTGTCAAATGCTGGAAATATATTCATAAAAGTCTACCAAACTTTACAATGAAATCAGTAAACATAAAATAATCTGTAGTACATTTAACATTAACTTGCACAGTGAGTCAGTTGTTCCTTGAGGAACTTTGCCTCCCTAATAGCACTCACGTAGGCCTCTCGGTTGTAAGCAGGATGGCCTGCTGCTGATGCATCCATTCACAGATCATCAACGATGTCTTGCTGCCATCTTATCCTAGGTCTTGCTTTCTTTTTTCCCCATTATGCACCCTTCCAAGACTGTCTTTTCTATATTCTCATGACGTTTAATATTTCCAAAATACTTACGCTTTCTCTGTTTAATTTTCTTACTAGCCACGCTTCTTCGATATTAAGTTCTTGTAGTATGGATATAGTATGGATAATACTTGCTATTTCCAGCAATAATCGACGTCATAAAAGTGTACAAGATATCATTAGAGGTACATGCCAGAGAGTGGCTGGGATGTTTCCAAGTTCACACAAGGCACAGGAAATTATCTCCACAAATTTTCCTTCCTTACGTAACAAGTTTTGACTCAAAGGATGCCCAAGAGTGCTAGAGGTGGCTCACCAGACACTGCAGGAGACCGTCTATCCAGAATATGTGAGACTGTTAGGTAATCTCTGCCACTTTCAGGTCTGGGACCCCCCAAAGCCAGTGATAATTCTCTGTAGCCGCTCCCCCTTCCCCACACACAGAGCAAATAAAACTTAGCTCTAAAACCCTCTCACGTTTCAACAGAATACTACACCATCTAGGCACGATCATACATCCGGTCACGTGTTGGGAAGGAACAATCAGAGAAACCCCCAAAACAAGCTATCAAATGGGACACAACAGGACAAAGAAGAAAAAGAAGCCGACCACATGAAACTCCAAAGAGGACGCTGTTAAGAGAGGCCAAATTAGTAGGCATAACATCCCTTGATGAAGTCGGAAAGCTCGGGGAAAACAGAAAACTACCATGCAAGTCCTATGCCACGTTTAACGGCACAGGATGAATGTAACATCTAGGCACGAACACCCTTATGTTACACAAACACCCATATGCTACATGAACACCTACATTACCGACCCATCACATATCCCAGTTTGGAAGTGATAACAGACTATATAACAAACAACACGGATCTGTAAAAAAAAATTAATTAAAATGTAAAAGAGACCAGTCCTGTCATGACACAGACACAGCCAGACAAAGACGGCACCAGACCCCATATTTTCCTTGACTTGTGGACACACTACAGAATTATGTACGGAGCTACAGAACATCTACAAAACTGAGGCCAAAACTTTAGTACAGATTTTCTTACCACAGATGTGATACATGGGACCAATCGTGTTCAGGTAAGCAGTGAAAACACTATCAGTAATCAGTGAAAACACTAATCAATAATCAGTGAAAACACTAATCAGTAATCAGTGAAAACACTATATGTAATGAGTGAAAACACTATCAGTAATCAGTGAAAACACTAATCAGTAATCTGTGAAAACACTATCAGTAACCAGTGAAAACACTAATCAGTAATCAGTGAAAACACTAATCAGTAATCTGTGAAAACACTAATCAGTAATCAGTGAAAACACTAATCAGTAATCAGTGAAAACACTAATCAGTAATCAGTGAAAACACTAATCAGTAATCAGTGAAAACACTAATCAGTAATCAGTGAAAACACTAATCAGTAATCAGTGAAAACACTAATCAGTAATCAGTGAAAACACTAATCAGTAATCAGTGAAAACACTAATCAGTAATCAGTGAAAACACTAATCAGTAATCAGTGAAAACACTATCAGTAACCAGTGAAAACACTATCTGTAATCAGTGAAAACACTATCAGTAATCAGTGAAAACACTATCTGTAATCAGTGAAAACACTAATCAGTAATCAGTGAAAACACTATCGTAATCAGTGAAAACACTAATCAGTAATCTGTGAAAACACTATCAGTAATCAGTGAAAACACTATCCATAATCAATGAAAACACTATCAGTAATCAGTGAAAACACTATCCATAATCAGTTAAAACACTAATCAGTAATAAGTGAAAACATTAATCAGTCTCTAATCAATGAAAACACTATCAGTAATCAGTGAAAACACTATCCATAATCAATGAAAACACTATCAGTAATCAGTGAAAACACTATCCATAATCAGTTAAAACACTAATCAGTAATAAGTGAAAACATTAATCAGTAATCAGTGAAAACACTAATCAGTAATCTGTGAAAACACTATCAGTAATCAGTGAAAACACTAATCAGTAATCAGTGAAAACACTAATCAGTAATCAGTGAAAACACTATCAGTAACCAGTGAAAACACTATCTGTAATCAGTGAAAACACTATCAGTAATCAGTGAAAACACTATCTGTAATCAGTGAAAACACTAATCAGTAATCAGTGAAAACACTATCGTAATCAGTGAAAACACTAATCAGTAATCTGTGAAAACACTATCAGTAATCAGTGAAAACACTATCCATAATCAATGAAAACACTATCAGTAATCAGTGAAAACACTATCCATAATCAGTTAAAACACTAATCAGTAATAAGTGAAAACATTAATCAGTCTCTAATCAATGAAAACACTATCAGTAATCAGTGAAAACACTATCCATAATCAATGAAAACACTATCAGTAATCAGTGAAAACACTATCCATAATCAGTTAAAACACTAATCAGTAATAAGTGAAAACATTAATCAGTCTCTAATCAATGAAAACACTATCAGTAATCAGTGAAAACACTAATCAGTGAAAACACTAATCACTAATCAGTGAAAACACTAATCACTAATCAGTGAAAACACTATCTGTAACAATAATAATGGAAGTGGGTGATAAAAGTACAACAGTGTTATGAGACAGGGCTCAATTATTCAGGACAACATCTACATATAAGACAAGTAACCCAGAAAACCCTGTGATTTAGGACTCTGTTGATCACCAGTCCCAAACAGAATCTGACCCCAACAAGCTAAATTCTGCTGATCACCAGTCCCAAACAGAATCTGACCCCAACAAGCTAAATTCTGCTGATCACCAGTCCCAAACAGAATCTGACCCCAACAAGCTAAACTCTGTTGATCACCAGTCCCAAACAGAATCTGATCCCAACAAGCTAAACTCTGCTGATCACCAGTCCCAAACAGAATCTGACCCCAACAAAGCTAAACTCTGTTGATCACCAGTCTCAAACAGAATCTGACCCCAACAAGCTAAATTCTGCTGATCACCAGTCCCAAACAGAATCTGACCCCAACAAGCTAAACTCTGCTGATCACCAGTCCCAAACAGAATCTGACCCCAACAAGCTAAACTCTGCTGATCACCAGTCCCAAACAGAATCTGACCCCAACAAAGCTAAAAAGGAATGGACACAATGCATGAGATGATGACCAATTTCTAATCCATTTTTACAGTGAGAAATAGCTACAGCATGCCAGCAACTTGCCTCAAAACAGGCATTTCAATTCTATCAGGAACTTCTACTCCCATTTTTCTTTTAATAAATATCTCAGGAACTCTCACAAACTTTCCTGTACATAACTCACAAAATTTGAAACTTCTTTTGGACAATAATTATTTGTTTTTTATTTTAAATCAATCTTGTTTTGGAGATCTCCTGAGTTCTGACAATCTTGTTCTAGACATCTGACTTCTGACAATCTTGTTCTAGACATCTGAGTTCTGACAATCTTGTTCTGGACATTTCAGTTCTGACAGTCTTTAGTTCATTTTGAGGACATGTGAAACATTCAGAAAAACAACATAGAATATGCTCTTGTCTGTCTATGTCTGGTCAAGTCCTAACTCAATGTTTGACTGACAAAATGGTTGTGACTGGCAATAATATTACACAGCACTAACACTGCTGGTTATTCAGTATCTCTGTATAAGTAACATAACACAGATACAAAACACTGATCTGTGAGGCTGATGAACACATCTTACAACAAAACAGAGACAGAAACTACTGATAAGAGAGGCTTATGAACAAATCTTACAACAAAACAAGACACTGAAAACCTCATGACCCGTGACTTACAACAAAACAAGACACTGAAAACCTCATGACCCATGACTTACAGCAAAACAAGATACTGAAAACCTCATGACCCGTGACTTACAACAAAACAAGACACTGAAAACCTCATGACCCGTGACTTACAGCAAAACAAGACACTGAAAACCTCATGACCCGTGACTTACAGCAAAACAAGACACTGAAAACCTCATGACCCGTGACTTACAGCAAAACAAGACACTGAAAACCTCATGACCCGTGACTTACAGCAAAACAAGACACTGAAAACCTCATGACCCGTGACTTACAACAAAACAAGACACTGAAAACCTCATGACCCGTGACTTACAACAAAACAAGACACTGAAAACCTCATGACCCGTGACTTACAACAAAACAAGACACTGAAAACCTCATGACCTGTGACAAATGCCAACAAAAGAAATATAAAAGCATCATAAAACACAACAGAAAATAACCAAAATAAATAAATGTTCTCAGCTGTAAAAGCTGCCATTATCATAAAATGTATATGATTTTGATTTACAAATTTCTCCAAGTGTGTGCTATATTTTTTTAAATTTCTCAGTTTGTTGTGACTCATGACTGCAGATTACAGTGTCATGAAAGCATAACTTTGATGTAGAAAGAGTTATGTGGGACATAGCTAAAATTACTATCATGTGGACAGTTTAATAAGCAAAATGTCATAAAAGGAGCTAACATACACAGAATAAAGCACCCAGTATTCTCATAGATACTAAAGCCAGTATGTTATATCTTTGAATTGTGCTGTAAATCACCGGCAGCACACTGACAGCTGTTCATTAGATTTGTTTTCATGAAGGATTTCATCAACAGTCATGATACTATAGCATCTCAAACATTAACAGTCATGATACTATAATGGCCCAATCACCATACTATAGTGGCTCAATCATTAACAGTCATGATACTATAATGGGCCAATCACCATACTATAGTGGCTCAATCATTAACCGTCACGATACTATAATGGCACAATCATCATACTATAGTGGCTCAATCATGATACTATAGTGGTTCAATTATTAACAGTCATGATGCTATAGTAGCTCAATCATTAACAATCATGATACTATAGTGGTTCAATTATTAACAGTCATGATGCTTCAGTAGCTCAATCATTAACAATCATGATACTATAGTGGCTCAATCATTAATAGTCATGATGTTATAGTACCTCAATCATTAAGTCATGATACTATAGCAGCTTAATCATTAACAGTCATGATGCTATAGTGGTTCAAGCTTTTAACTATTGATTGTGGTCCTTCAAAAATCTTGAGAATATATGGAAATCAAAAGTTATAAGCACAAAAACCAAGTTAAGATTATTCAATTCAAATGTAATATTCACCCTCATTTATGCATGTGAAAGCTGGAAAACAACTAAAGAAATAGAAAAGAAATTAGACTCTTTTGAAAACAAATGCCTAAGGAAAATACTTGGTATAAAGTGGTATGAATTCAAGAACAACGCAGAGATAAGACAGATGAGCAAACAACAACCTGTCTCATGGGTGATTAGAAAAAGAAGACTGACATATGTAGGCCATGTGTTGAGAAGAAACAATCAGAGAATATCAAAACAAGCTATCAAGTGGAGCACAACAGGCCAAAGAAAAAGAGGTCGACCACATGAAACTCTAAAGAGGATATTGTTAAGAGAAGCCAGTTTAGTGGGCATAACATCCTTTGATGAAGTTGAAAGACTCGCCGAGAACAGAAAAACTTGGCAAACAACTATGCGAGCCCTATGTGACGTTTAACGGCACAGGAAGGATGTAAGATAAATTGTTCAAGCATTAACTGCCATGATACTACAGTGTCTCAAGCATTAACTGCCATGATACTACAATGTCTCAAGCATTAACTGCCATGATACTACAGTGGCTCAAGTATTAACTGCCATGATACTACAATGTCTCAAGTATTAACTGCCATGATACTACAGTGTCTCAAGTATTAACTGCCATGATACTACAATGTCTCAAGTATTAACTGCCATGATACTACAGTGTCTCAAGTATTAACTGCCATGATACTACAGTGTCTCAAGTATTAACTGCCATGATACTACAATGTCTCAAGTATTAACTGCCATGATACTACAATGTCTCAAGTATTAACTGCCATGATACTACAATGTCTCAAGTATTAACTGCCATGATACTACAATGTCTCAAGTATTAACTGCCATGATACTACAATGTCTCAAGTATTAACTGCCATGATACTACAATGTCTCAAGTATTAACTGCCATGATACTACAATGTCTCAAGTATTAACTGCCATGATACTACAGTGTCTCAAGTATTCACTGCAAAGACACAAGAAGCATACTACAATTACTTAAATATTACAGCATTACTAAAAAGTGTTAAACTGCCACAGTACAAATACTAAACCATAGGGTACAAGTATTAAACTAGTTCTGTATATAAGTACACATATAACTGAATAAGTCAGGCTTTATATGAGTTCCCCCCCCCAAACCTCTTTTGTCATTTTGTATGTTTTCGTACAAACAAGACAAAAAATTCAAAATGTTACAATTTATGTTTCTAAAAAAAGTCTTAAGTAATAAAACTATAATATTAAACTTCTATTATAGTACAAGCTCTCAATATGCTGGTGTAGACGTATATTAAAAAAAAAAGGAGTGAAAATAACGGCTTCTGCGATGTGGGATTCTCAAATGGCATGTCAAGACAACCTTGTGTGTCACAAAGACCTGAGATCAAGTTGGAATATTTGTAACTGTTATGAAGAAATTATAAACGGATGTAAATTTATCAGTTCCGAGTCCAAAGAAATATACATTTTTTGTCACTCTTGGTTTGAGCTATAAGCACAAAAACCAAGTTAAGATTATTCAATCCAAATGTAATATCCACCCTTACTTATGCATGTAAAAGCTGAAAAACAACTAAAGAAACAGACAACAAATTAGACTCTTTTGAAAACAAAAGGAAAATACTCGGTATAAAGTGGAACAAATTCAAGAACAATGGAGAGATAAGGCAGATGAACAACAACCTGTCTCACTGGTGATCATAAAAGGAGATGGACATATGTCAGCCATGTGATGAGAAGAAACAATCAGAAAATCCCAAAATAAGCTATCAAGTGGAACACAACAGGCTAAAGAAAATGAGGTTGACTGCATGAAACTAAAGAGGACACTGTTAAAGAGAGGCCAAATTCTGTCCATCAGTCATTTGCATGTCCCTTGTGGAACTCTGACTCCTTAATACCTCTCCTGTAGGCCTCTCGGTTGTAAGCAAGATGCCCTGCTGCTGATGCATCCATTTGCAGATCATCAACAATGTCTTGCAGCCATCTTTGCCTTGGTCTTCCTCTCTTTCTTTTTCCCATTATGTACCCTTCAAAGACGGTCTTCTCTAAATTACCATGATGTTTAACATGTCCAAAATATTTTAAGTTTTCTCTCTTTAATCCTCTTTACTAGCCAGCCTTCTTCAATATTAAGTTCTCGTAGTATGGATATATTTGTATAATGTATATTTTATATATTAAAGGCCAAACTGGTAGGCATAAAATCCCTTGATGAGGTTGAAAAGCTTGCCAAACTACCATGCAAGCCTTACGTTATGTTAACAGCATGGAAAGATGTAAGGTCTGGGTGTTGTAGTGGTTAGTGCACTGATCTCTCACACCAGGTCAGCGCTGGAGATGCCCCCCCCCCCCCCGTCACTCAGCTGTAGAAGCAGATAACCAGAGAATCTTCTTGGTAGAAAGAAGGCTGGTCAGGGAATATGCTGGACACCATCCACATCACTGTGTCTTTCTGCTGAAGGAAAATACTCCCACCAACACTGTATCTAATGGTGTCTCCATACTACTACGGACATACTGCTGCACAAGGGGGAAATAAGCACAAAAGCAACATCAAATTTTGTTACATCAACTCTCTGTAGACATGCTATTCATTGAAACTTCATTAAAACACAAAGGGATTGGTTTTATCCAACTCTCTCAATCTGCGATCAGTTTTATCCAAAACTTTCTCAATCTGAGATCGGTTTTATCCAACACTCTTTCAATCTGCAATCAGTTGTATCTAACACTCCTTCAATCTGCAATCAGCTTTATCCAGCACTCTCTCAATCTGCGATCAGTTTTATCCAACACTCTTTCAATCTGCAATCAGTTTTATCCAACACTCTCAATCTGTGATCAGTTTTATCCAACACTCTCTCAATCTGCGATCAGTTTTATCCAACATTCCCTCAACCTGCGATCAGTTTTATCCAAAACTCTCTCAACCTGAGATCGGTTTTATCCAACACTCTTTCAATCTGCAATCAGTTTTATCCAACACTCCTTCAATCTGCAATCAGCTTTATCCAGCACTCTCTCAATCTGCGCTTTTATCCAGCAAGCTCTCAATCTGCAATTGGTTTTATCCAGCAAGCTCTCAATCTGCGATCAGTTTTATCCATCACTTCCTCAATGTGCAAAGACAATCAGTCTGGTTTCTGTATGCAATCTTTGTTGAACCATGCCACCTTTACAAAATTTCCACATTTTGTGACAAAGGGCAAGACAATATGGTGAAAGACTTGTAACTTTAACTGAACATGTGAGGTCCACTCCAACAACTCTCTGATCTCAGCAAAGATTTTAAAGTTCACTTGCCAACCAAGCACTGTATTTAAATTTGACATCCTTACATTTTAGCACTGAAGTAGTTGTTTTTTGTTTTTTAAATCATGGAAATAGATTTCAAAATGATGGATGAATCTTTGTGGGTTTTTTTTTTTTTTAAGTGCGAGTTAAACAGCATTTAGTAATTCACAAACATGAGACATGTAACCTCAAGTACGGCATTACAGAGCAAGTCTAGGAACCTGTGGAACTAGAAAGAACCTCTGTCTAAGATTATGAAGCACTCTCCTAAATTTCTACTTCCCACAGACATCACTGAAAGACTAATTTGTTATGCTGTGTACAGAATCTGATATTCAGGACATTAACTATTGTGTTATAACTGTATTAACCATTTTTTTTGTTTTGCTTTTAAAATGACCAAAATTTTGTTTTCTTGTAGGTGGATCATGCAGTCTGGGTAAAATGATGGGTAAATGTAGCCCTGTTATGGAATGAAGGCTCCTAGGAGATACGGCGTTTGTGTCCCGTATTTTCTCTGACCTATCGGACACACTAGAGGATAATGCTGATGCTGTCAGCATCACACCAGACCACCTTTCCTTACCCAGCTCCCAGACAAACCAGGTACCAATTTCTACAGCTGATATAACCTTGTCCATATTACATTCTCCCCCCCCCCCCCATTACACCACAGAGTAGTATTTTATTCTTCTTTCCTAAATCCTGTATACGTTCAGGTTTTAGCCCTACTGGATCAATAACGTCGGCCGCTAGAACAAATGCGTCAAAACTGTTTAGTCAACTTCTTAAATTCTACTTAACCCTTTTGCTTCAAAACAACACTATTAGGGCTGGTAGATCTTACATATCTGTGCAAATCAATGCTTAGAGCGATATCTAGGCTAAGTCTAAATAAAATGAAAAGTAGCACACTTCTAACTCAACCTACATTTTTAAATTACTGTGTAACGTCCTTCCAATTTATTCCTACCAAAGTTTCTCATCAAAATTTATTCTAGTAGAGCAAGGAAATTAGTTAAAGAGTTAAAACGATGACATTTGATCAGGAATTCTGCTTGCTCTCAATGCCACTTCACTTATCTAGTTTCTCTAGGATGATTACAATTCTGTTTTGACAAAAAAACATGATGTTTGGATTCTGAAGCTCTCTCTTTCTCTCTCTCTCTGGTCCTTGCCAATCAGACGCTGGTTGTCACTGATTTCCACAACCACCTGTCCTTTGCTCTTTCTATAAGCTGTGTTCTGGATCGTGCTCTGTGCCACTCTTTTAGTCTGTCAGGTATCTATGTCTTCCTCTGTCTCTTTTTTTCCCTCCAGTTTTCCTGCTGTCACCAGGTGTTCCAGTTTGCCTCTTCTTAAAAAATGTCCTACAAATATTGATCGTTATGTTCTGAAATTTGCCGTAGCTTCTTTCTTTTGCCCAGCCTCCATTAGAACCATGTCAATCACTTTCTTGGCTGTCCATGGTATTCTCATCATTTTTCTTAGAAGCAACGTCTCTGCTGCTTCCAGTAGATTTTGAGTGCTCTTTGCTTCGCATCCATATAATAATATAGATTTGATGTAACACTGAATAACTCTCTTTCTGGTGTTCACCGGAGCTTTACTGCGCAGAATGTTTTTCATTTTCACAAATACTGATTTGGCCTGGGCTATTCTGCCCCTTATTTCTGTTTCCACATTTTCCATCTTGTGTTATTATTGTTCCTAACACTTGTTTTATTTCTGTGTCTTTTACTCTGATGCTACATTTTGCTGGCGTTTCTTCCTTGGATATGACCATGACCTCTGGCTTCTTATTATTTAAACTAAGTCCTTTCTCCTCACGTTTTTCTACGATTTTGTTTAACAAGGCTGGTAGCTCTTCTTTGCTTTGGGCTATCAGTACAGTGCCATCTGCATATCTTAGATTGTTTAGGTTTTACTCCAGGCATGTTTTCAATGTGTCTCATAATCATTTCACTATAGAGGGAGAAAGGTCAGGGGATAAAACACATCCTTGCCGTACTCTTACTTCTATCTGATTATCAATCCTGATTGCAGTTATCCATTTCCGATATAACTGTGTCTTTTCCATCTATATTTATGTCTTTTAACATCTGTATAATTTCTTTGTGTTTTACTTTATCAAATTCCTGAAGATCTAATAAGACACTACATTTAGCTTTTACATGCCTTCCTGGCAACAGAGAAGATACTTTCCCCACTGAGAAGACACTTTTATCTATGACTATCTCTTATCTGACAACATTAAACAGGCTTTTTTTTTTTACCTAGACCCATTTATCTTACATCTTGCATCATTCCCATACCGTAAAACATCACATAGGGCTCACATAGTTGTTTGCCAAGCTTTCCTGCTTTCAGCGAGTCTTTCAACTTCATCAAGGAATGTTATGACCACTATACTGGCTTCTCTTAACAATATCCTCTTTAGAGTTTCACGTGGCCGACCTCTTTTTCTTCAGCCTGTTGTGCTCCACTTGATAGCTTGTTTTGGTATTCTCTAATCGTGTCTTCTCATCACATGGCCTACAAACAGACCTATCTATAATCCTATGAAAAGAAAAACACGGAGTTCACACAGAAAGAAGAAATCATGCAAGAGATAAAAGGTAAAGGCTGCAGGACTGTTTCATGTGGGAAATGGAAATAAACTGATCAGCCAGGGTATGTACAGTAATGAACAATAATAACAGCACTGCCACAGTCTGTGAATAAAGCACCAAGATCTAACTTTCAAGAGCCTGAAGCCAGCTGAACATCATCATCAACCTCCCCAGGAAGGCTGTTGTTTTGGGTCTGTGTATCCCTGCTTCAATGTGCCCAGACAAGCTTCTTTCTGTTCAGATCTTTTCTTCTTGCACCCGGTATAGTCTGCTGTATACTATTACGCTTTCCAGTATGGCCAAAATACCCTATCCTGCTATGTTTCCCTTTTCATCTTACACCTGTTCTAATACTTATGTCCTCTGTCCACAACAAAAACTTCAACCTTCACTTTATCCACACTTCCACCATATAATTCCTCTTTCCACCTTACTGTGACACAAACCCTCTATGGTAAATATGGCTCATCTGTGAAAAAAACATAAAACTTTGTGGGGAAAAAAAAACAAACAAAAAAGTTTAATAATAACAATAAAACTAACATCACAAGGAAAATACTGTCAAGAGTGTATATACAATAAAAGTTGTTTTAAATGTGGGGCTCTATACAATATAAACACAAATTATACACATATCACAGTGTCAATTTTTTTCTATTAACTACAGCTTACCAAAATACCAAAAATAATAAAAGTGCCGTGTTAATTTAAGATTTTTAAAAAAATGAATACAACCTTACAATAACTCCTGGTTAACTGGCATATCTGTAACCACAGAAATACAGGCAGGAAGTAGAAAACTCTATCCAGTATCTGGTTTCCTAGCATATCTGTAACCACAGCTATATATTGACAGACGGCATAAAACTATCCAGTACCTACTTTGCTGGCATAATCTAACCAAAAAGCACAGAAACACACAAGCAGAGAGTAGAAACCTTCAACGATATTTTGTTAGCTGGCATGTCCATACCCAGAAAGCATAGAAACACACAAGAAAAGAGTTGAAATCTTTATCTGATATGTGGTTAGCTGATGTCATCTGTAGCCAGAAAGCACAGAAACACATAAAAGCAGAGATGCGAAATCTTTATCTGATACCCGGTTAGCCGGTATTATCCGTAGTCAGAAAGCACAGAAACATAAAACCAGATAACAGAAAGATCCTTCTCACACAAGAATGACATGTGTTTCAGACAAATTTTTAAAAAATTACCACAGGATACAGAAGTCATTTCAGGAAATCTGTCAACCAATGTAAGATTGCCAGTTTGTCTTTCTTATTATCGCATTTAGCTTAGCTTTATGTGTTATCACAAGTTTTATTTGCAGCCAAAGACTATCTTATCTCTACAGGTCTGTTGTACAGTCTCTCCTGTCTCAGCACAAGTCCATTTTGTGATACTACGATACTGTGCTTCTTTGATACTAGTTCATAAAAACTACAACAACACATCAAACATTAAGCCTATATCACTTTTCTCAACTCGAATCATTTTATTTTACCATACAAATCTTTTAATAAACCAGATCTGATCATTCTTTTGTCTTAAATCAATAAGTCCACCCTAAATGCTCTATATTAAGTGCTGTTACAGTGTCTACATTGCATGTCTAGCTTTATTTGTTCATCCAGTCAATATCCTTGACACAGATACTCATTTTAGCCGCTACCCAGAACATAGATGTTCATACAGTCAATATTTATGACACACGTTTTCATACAATCAATATCATAAGGGAAAGAGATTAACCAGTGGCTAACATGTATCTACATCACGTGAACATTAGTTATAAGCAAAGAGGATCTTGGTTTTGAAACATAACTTAAATGAGACAATGTGATGTGATGTAGATATTAAGTAATGACTTTTGAAAATATGAAATGCATGAAAAAAAAAAAACACTGTTAAACCTGAAATATGACTGAATGAGACTATTTAGCTTGAGGTATAACCTGATGAGGTTGTTAAACCTGTGCTAAAACCTCATTTAATTATTAGTTGTGACTTCATAGGATGGTCAAACCTATGATATGACTGGACTGGGGAATTAAACCTGAGGTAACAGACTAATCTTTTGGTCTAACTTGCTGCGGTTGTTAAATCTTTACGGCCTACCCAGATGCTAAATCTAAATATTAGTCATGATACCTTCATACACAGGGTATGGCCTAAGGTATGCAGCACCATTAAACCAAAGACATGACTGGATAATATATTAAACCAAGGGTATGATTTGATGATATAATTAAACCAAAGACATGATTGGATAATATAATTAAACCAAGGGTATGACTGGATCATATAATTAAACCAAAGACAAGATTCGATAATTAGAGTATGATCGGATGATATAATTAAACCAAAGACATGACTGGATAATGAAACCAAGGGTATGACTGGATGATATAATTAAACCAAAGACATGATTGGATAATAATTAAACCAAGGGTATGACTGGATCATATAATTAAACCAAAGACAAGATTCGATAATTAGAGTATGATCGGATGATATAATTAAACCAAAGACATGACTGGATAATGAAACCAAGGGTATGACTGGATGATATAATTAAACCAAAGACATGATTGGATAATATAATTAAACCAAAGGTATGCTTGAGATCACCTAGGCACGAGCAGAAAAAAAAGGCAAAGGACAGGCATTTGTGAAAAACCCATGCGGAAGCCCTATGTGCCATGGGCACTTAAGGTTCAGAGAGAGACTCTGTCAGATGGAGTAACAGGCTTTTTCTGACAGAGTTAAGTTAGTACTGCCTTTCCATCTGCATGGTCAGATGGTTAAGAAAATTCTTTATCGTCATCTGCCGCTAATCCAACTTGACCCCGACACTCGTGACATTTTCTCTGATCCACCCCTATTGGCATACAAACGTGAGCCAAACCTTAAGGACATCCTCGTCCACAGCCACTTGAAGTAAAGCCTTACATATGTTGGCACCAGAAAATGTAACTGTTCCCACTGTGTTACCTGCCCGGTAGTCTGGGAAACGAAAACAATCACCTTTCTCAAAACTATCCTCACTCTTCATGAGGGATTCACATGCGAGTCCTGTAATGTGATATATGTCATCGTTTGCAAAAGATGCAGGATAACATATACTAACTGTCTGACTGGCCTCAGATTAGGGGACTGTATGCAAAAACATCTGTTCGACAATGCCCAGCATGCTTCGAAACCAGTCCCAAATCATTTCAATGGCCCCAACCACATAGGCAAATCTGATTTTCTGGTAACAGCCATCAAACAATGTCACACAGATGATACAAGCCGCCTGGCACTTGAGAACTGCTGCATTCAAAATTATGAAACACTGGAGCCACATGGGTTAAACTCGCTGTTTAGCGACACTTAACATTCTCTTCAATCATTATAGTACCTCTCCACTAAGCTCCACCCCTTCTTACTTTTCAAACTTCCTTTCTTTTTAATGGTATTCATGTGAATCTATACTTTATCTCCTCTCTCCATTTCTTTGTCCTGTATGTTTTTGTATGATTAAGGCTCACGCCGAAACGTCACAACTTTGTAGTTGTTAAGTAATAAAGCTGTTCCTACATTTTTCCTAGTTTATACATTCAGTTAAACCAAAGGTATGATCTGGTGACACACTTAAACCAAAGATATGATCTGGTGACACAATTAAGCCTAAGGAATGGCCTGATGACACTATTAACCCATAGGTATTAATTAACCATTAAACTCAAAATGAACAACTTAGAAAGCATAAACATATGAGACCAATGTCAGAACTTTAATGACTCCACATATTTCACTTCAAATGAATGTTAAACACATAACCTAATGTGACCGTAAACACCAAAAGCATGACCAGATCAGACCTGTAATGGGAAGATCTTTACGCCAACTGTGACACAAGTTTGTTATCCAGCTCAGATCTCTCTTAAAACGAACACAGTTGAAATTTTTAGATAAAATTACAACAATCACAGACAAAACTACAACAAAAATGAACAAGCTTACAAGCAATAAATTACAAAATGTATACATGCTGTTTGTGTGGAGTTACTTAACATTAACAGACCATTTTAAAACAAAAAAAAATGAATTTATGAATACAGTCATCTATAATGAATAACAGGTGGAGATGAATATCTGTTTAATTACACTTTTCCTGCTCGACAAATGTAATTCATACTGATGCTTATTTGTTACAACACCAGATTTAATACGAAACACTGCCAAAGGTAGGCCAGGATCTGTATGACATTGGCTGTGGTAAAAGTGCATCTGCCAGAGTTAAACAAATGTGTATGGCACAGCTTAAAAAACAGGAGATATAACTACAGCAGTGAAATGATTAATAGCAACAACCCAATATTTCATAAAAAGCACCTTTGGAGAGAAAAAAAAAAAAAACAACATAAAATATGTACTAAAAAACCTTATCAGAGTTCTGGTCTGACTGAGAATCTGGTACAGACTGCACCCACAGACAACGGACAGGACCAAAGTGAAAGTATGTTGTGAAGAAAAACAGCCAAGCATGAAACTTTTAGGTAAAATCCCAATTTCCATGCCATTAAGACATACTGGGGATACGGTGTTAGGCCCGTATTTCCAAGACCATCGGCACATGAAAGTCTGACGTGGTCAGTACCATGCCTGGCCGCATTTACCTTCCCAGACTTCTCTGGTGCCCATTTTTTAGAGGCTGGGTGGACACCAGGGCCTTTTTGGCGTGGTGGTAGCAGAAGAAAGTCCCCACTGCTGGGACTTGAATCCAGTACCACCGGATCAGTATACTGAACGCTTTAACACTCAGCCAACCAGGCCACCCAAAGAATGGGAGACAAAAAAAAAGTAATACTAGACCTAGTAGGACTATAGGAAATGGGAGACAATCTGGTGGAGGACATGGAAAAAATCACTCAGTAAAAATGACAAAAATAGCTGACACACAAAAAAAAAAAAAAGAAGAGTAACACAGAGAAAGCTATGTTCAGGCACCCAGACTGGAGAGCAGTAAATATAGTCATATTTACTGGCCATGGAAGAGATGAGAAAGCATAGCAGAGCAAATGAGGAATAAAAAGACATGGAAAGTGGACAGGAAGATATAAAAGAAACACTCATCCAAAGAAAGAGCTGAAGAAAGCTGAAATGTGAACATAGGCTGGCTCTGTGCAGACACCCAGCATGAAAGCAAAGGCGCTGATCCAGAGATATACAAACATTTTTATCTGAAAAAACAAAAGCAGATGGCAGTGAATGAAATATCTTCTACCAGGAACATGTTCTCAATTTGATGAATCACATCAGCCATATCACCCTCTAGGAAGCCCATTTTCCCAAACCTATCCATTAATCAGACACTGTGTCTAATGGGACAAGGACCTAAAAAACTTAACATCCCTTTTTTTGGATAGCTACACCCAGAACCACCTCAAGTCAGTAGACACATCATTTTCTGGCATCAGATGCTGCTGCTGTTGAAACTAGCTAGACAGTGATTCCTACATTCACATTATCAATTCACAAAGGCTTCATGTTGTATATCACTTATGTGATAACATGCAAAGCACTGCAACATACAGGAGAGACTAGACTAAATTCAGAATATCAATTCTGCCAATGTTTTAATGACATCGCCAATATGGGACACAAACCAGTTCCACTGCACTACGATCAACATGATCACAATGTCTAATAGAACATTTCAGTCAATGTTATCTACTCTTCTTTTTCTGATCTTATATCTTATATCCTTCCCGTTCCGTTAAACGTCACATAAGGCTCACAAGGTAGTTTACCAAGTTTTCCTGTTTTCAGAGAGCTTTTCAACCTCATCAAGGGATTTTATGCATACTAAGCTGATCTCTCTTAACAATATCTTCTTCAGAGTTTCATGTGGTCGACCTCTTATTCTTTGGCCTCTTGTGTTCCACCTGATAGCTTGTTTTAGGATTCTCCGACTGCTTCTTCTCATCAAGTGACTGACATATGTCCATCTCTTTTTCCTGATCACTGGTTGTTGTTCAGTCATCTGCCTTATCTCTATGTTGTTCTTGAATTTATTCCACTTTATGACAAATACTTTCCTTAGCCATTTGTTTTCAAAAGAGTCTAGTTTCTTTTCTATTTCTTTAACTGGTTTTTTTTTCTGATGAGTATGTAAAATTGAACTATCTTCACAATTCCTTTATCCTGATATAAAAATGACAATAAGAACATTCTATGTGTATGTAGTTAGAAGTAGAAGCCTCTTTTACATGATTATATAACTATGAACTATCTTATCGTGATCCTTTATCTTGATGTAAAAATAAACTAGCATCACTTTTCCTTAAGCTTGACATAAAAATAAACTAGCATCATTTTTCCCTACACTTGACATAAAAATAAACTAGCATCACTTTTTCCTACACTTGACATAAAAATAAACTAGCATCACTTTTCCCTACACTTGACATAAAAATAAACTAGTATCACTTTTCCCTACGCTTGACATAAAAATGAACTAGCATCACTTTTCCTTAAGCTTGACATAAAAATGAACTAGAATCACTATTCCTTAAACATATCTTCTTCTGTGCTCAGCTTTCTAAATAGTGGGCCAGGTGATCTACATGAATCCTGCTGGGAAGAGGAAGTCTTCATAGGAGCCCCAGAGTTTCTCCTCCAAGCTTTTCTCTTGGGGCCATTCCTAGACTCTGGGGTCTCTGTATATAGTGCAGGTCTGTAGTATGTGTTCAGGGGCTAAGCTTGATATAAAAATGAACTAGCCTCTTTTACCAAAGTAAGAAAAACTGACAATCCTAATTCTCCACATTTTATTTCTGTCCTCATAATTCCTCAGATCTTGCAGCACATACCATCACTCTTCCCTAGTCACGAGCATCAAATCTTTAATCTTAATATAATAAGAACCTTCAGTGATATAGCAACAGTAACACTTTCTTTTTTATGAAAGAACAGCTTTATCAGGTTATTATTCTCAACACTTTTATTCCATGTAACAAGACAACCTTCAGGCAGTCAAGAACAGAAAAACAACACAAAAAAGTTCACCTTTTCTTAGGGAACAAATCAAAATATGCTATCTCTCTAGTGCACACTGTGACACATGCTGAAGAGACATTTAACACTGAAAATCTCTTTATCCCTAAAGAACAAAATGACTGTAAACAACTGATGTGATACTCAGAATGTGCAACTTCTGTGGACCAGATGATCTTAAGGAAGTTTTCTTTTATACTTTTCACAGGACTAGATCTGAGGTGATGGAACTTCAACAGCAAATCAGGTCAGCACAAGAGCTATAGAGGAAGCTGTGATTTCACAAATATTTCTGAAATGCGAAAGAAAAAAATGTGACTTTGAAAAACATGTCTGAAACAAGGCCAGACCATGGCCTGTGCCATATTTAAGGGCTAGCTTACAATGTGTGGGGGACAAAAAAAAATTACTTCGAATACTGTTGTGAAGCTAAGGTTTTCAGAACAAAGGGGTTTCAAATACTGTCTGTGGATAGGCTAAGCATAAAAACTGTGATTCCATATATTAACTGTGATTCCATACATTATGCAAGCTGATGGATAACAGAGCAATGAAAAACTATGACTATATATGCTGTCTGTTTTCATGGAAGATAGAAAAACTGTGGTTTTTTTATACTGTTATAGCTAAGCGATATTAGAAAAATTGGGATTTGGGCATTGAAAAAAACTACGACTGTGCGGATTCATGGAAGATAGAAAAACTGTGGTTTTATATACTGAGTTGATGGATAATAGAAAAATTCAGACTAAATATTGTGCGAGCTACTGGATGAATGGAAAAACTGTGATTTCATATAGTATGTAAATAGCAAAAAAACTGATGTCATATACAATGTGAATTGGAAAATTTATGACTTCAGAAATTAAAAAAAAAAATTCTGAGACAGAAAAACTGTGACTCTATATATAAATACAACTGAGGTGTTGGTTGGCACAAAAACTATGACTTCAGATATATGACTGAGGATTTGACTGGCACGAAAATTGTGATTTCATAAATATGACTGAGGTGTTGGCACACATGAAGACTATGATTTCATAAATATGACTGAAGAGTTGGCTGGCATGAAATCTGTGACTTCAGAAGGCATGAATGAAACTAACTGAAACTACGACTTCAGATATTCCATGAGTTATGGCTTAACAGTAAAACTATGATTTTCAATACTTCATGTGTTTGGTAAGACTTTTTCAAAAGATAGACAAAGGAAAGTTGATAAGCAAAAATATATGAAACAAACTTAGTTTTTGTGAAAAATAAAATGATTTGTTTAAATCAAAAAGAAAAAAAATTAATTTTTAAAAATATATATGATTATTTTGTTCAAAAAGTTTACATCAATAAACAGCTACTTTGTATACATATATAATTCATTGTTTAATTACAGATTTCATTAGACATTCTGTATGTGTGTATCCAGGATTAGGGGTATATCCTGGGTTGTGAACTAGACAATAAGAACAATCCGTGTGTATGTAATTAAAATTAGGAGTCTCTTCTGGGTTGTGAACCTACAGTCAGAACATTCTGTGTGCATGTAATTAAGAGTAGGAGTGTCTTCTGGATTGTGAACTAGACTATAAGAACATTCTGTGAGCATGTAATTAAGAGTAGGAGTGTCTTCTGGGTTGTGAACTAGACAATAAGAACAATCTGTGTGTATGTAATTAAAAGTAGGAGTGTCTTCTGGGTTGAGAATCTGGACTATATGAACAATCTGTGTGTATGTAATTAAAAGTAGGAGCCTCTTCTGGGTTGAGAATCTGTACTATAAGAACATTCTGTGTGTATGTAATTAAAAGTAGGAGTCTCTTCTGGATTGTGAACTAGACTATAAGAACATCTGTGTGTATGTAATTAAAAGTAGGAGTGTCTTCTGGATTGTGAACTAGACTATAAGAACAATCTGTGTGTATGTAATTAAAAGTAGGAGCCTCTTCTGGGTTGAGAATCTGGACTATAAGAACAATCTGTGTGTATGTAATTAAAAGTAGGAGCCTCTTCTGGGTTGTGAATCTAAACACTGAAGGACATCCTGCACAGACACAGCCCAAAGAGTCTTGAAGCCTGCTTAAAAACAAAACCATAAAAACAGACAAACAAAAATGTAAACTTTCAATATCACTTTCCAGTAGCAGTTCACTCTCAAAATGAAATGTATGTGTTTGCTCAAATTCCTTTTAAAAACACTGTACAAGAGACATGACTCTAGAGGTTACCTGGTTGAAAGTTATCACATCTACGCTGTTTATAAAAAGCACTTCAAAACAACTCGTCCATTTCTAGTTCTGTCTGTCAGATACTACTGTAATACGAGAGAGATGAGAATGCTGTAGGCCAGTAGTTTCCAAAACTTTTTTTCAAACTGCGACACACTTGATAACAAGTTGTCGCATATCTGTACTCCCAATGCTGGACTCTCATGCAGTTAACTATCTATTTTTAGCATCTTCAAAGTTTACACACTACACTGACTACATAATATATATAATACTTTGATAAACGAAAAAAATTTGGTCACAATTGTAAGTTGTATTATATGAGGCATTCTTTTCAAAGTGAAATGTGAGTCTCCTTGGAGGTACGGACCTCTCATCATTTCATCTCACACTGGTCTAGGACTAATAACTAAGTGCCGCAGGTTCTCTCTCTGGTTATCTTATAAATAAGTAATAATTAATAATAAAGTAATAAGTAATAGTTATCTTATAAATAAGCATAAATGTGCTGTAATCTTTATTTGCTCTACAAATTTAGAAGGCTCACCTCTAATTCTCTCTTGCACACTGTTTGAAAAAACTGCTAAAGCTCAATGGTGAACTGAACACGAGAGAGACAAGAACACTAAGGCTCAATGGTGAACTGAACACGAGAGAGACAAGAAAACTAAGGCTCAATGGTGAACTGAACACGAGAGAGACAAGAACACTAAGGCTCAATGGTGAACTGAACATGAGAGAGACAAGAACTCTACAGACTAATGGTGAACTGAATACAAGAAAGATGAGAACACTTTGTGTAACTGTCTTCTCCATCTGGTAGTTGGATCCATCATTCAAGGTCTTCAGCTGACCCTACCGTTAAAGTGTTGTTCAAGTATGCACAAGACATGGCAGCAGACCATAAGAACATTCTGTGTGTATGTAATTAAAATTAGGAGCCTCCTATATATGGTTATATCTAAGAAACAGAATCCACCAGCATGCAGTATAAAATTAAACAGAACTATTCTAAAGCAGGTGCAGAAATTCAAATACCTTGGAGCAGTAATAACTTCAGATGTGAAATGCAGAACAGAAATTAGGAACAGAATAGGCCAAGCAAAGACTGCATTTCAGAGAATGAGAAACATATTAGCTAACACATCTTTATCAATGAATGTTAGAAAACAAGTCCTAAAATGCTATATTGAAACTATCTTGTTATATGGAAGTGAATCATGGACAATAGTCAAGTCTGCACAAAAAATCATTGGAAGCAGCAGAAATGTGGTTTATTAGAAGAATGTTGCGAATCTCCTGGACAGAAAAAATAACTAATGAAGAATGTAGGAGAAGAGCTGGAGAGACAAAAAACCTTGTCAAAAAGATAAGAGAGAGACAATGTACTTTCATAGGACATGCAATGAGAAGAGGGAGCATTGAAAATATTATAACGACAGGAAAAATAGAAGGAAGAAGATGAAGAGGAACACCAAGAGAAATGATACTGGACAGTCTGACGGGATGGTGTGAGAGGAGATCACCAACTGAGCTGATGGCCTGCATGAAGGATCGGATACTCTTGAGAAGCATAATAGCCAACGCCAGTCGGCACGGCACATGATGATGATAAGCCTCCTCTGGGTTGTGAATGTGGACTATAAGAACATTCTGTGTGTATGTAATTAAAAGTATGAGCCTCTTCTGTGTCTAAAGACTGTGTCTAAAGTTGGTGCCTGCTAGAGAGCCTAAATCTAAGCTACAGAATTTCTGTGTCATGACCTCATTTCTTTCTGGGTGTCACGATTCTTGTGTCCACTGAACAGTTACTAGTGATTTCGCTTAAAACACCTTTTTTTTTTAAGGTGCAATATAGAGTAGTTCATTAGTATGCTGTTCTCTCCTAGCTAGACGGCTGCTCGTCCTACCGGAATCCATGGTTCGAATCCCAGGTATTTGTGATTTTTCTTTCTTTCACGTCTCACTAAAGTGCTTTGTCTACGATTTTTTTTCGACGTCTAATCCTACAAAACTCTGTTCTCTTACTTTACCATTTAAAAGGTAAAAGCCTCATCACTTCCTATTTACAAAGAAAAAAAAAATGTTTCCCGCTGTTAAAATGGGTTCTGGACTCAAAAATGAGAGAAAAATCTCTCTGAAAAAGCAGAATCTCTGCCTAGCAGGTGACTGCACTCACAGCCATCTGTGCAAGATGGAGAAACTAAGACAAGCACATGAAACTCGGAAGTCTGCGGTGAAGAAACAGGAGGGGAAGACAAAATATGATGCAGCAAGTGGAAACGGGAATGATATGATGAAATAACAGTGATGAGAAAAAAAAAACCACTGTCCATGGTTCACATAACCTATGTGCATACTACATATGTATGTATATACTTCATATTATTTATGACCTATACATTAGATTATCTTTCAAACCACTTCTAGTACCCAAGAGGTAGTAACAAATACATGTGGATATAGATAGCAGAAATAGTTTCTTGTCACTAGAAATAATGTAAATGTGGCATAGTTACAAAGAGCTGGCATGAAAGGTTTTACTACTAACTGTACAGGTCTATCTCCTTATTTTCAATCTTGTGAACATCAGCGATTTATCACTCCCTTGTCTTGTTTTGATTCTCAGAGAAGTGATGAGATCTCTCACCTTCATCTGAATCCAAAGTCTAAATTACTTTCTATCCCCCCACTCTCATACAACTGTAATGTAAATAATTACATTCTGTATAACTTGGATCCCGCATACTTTCAATCTTAGATCCCGCACATTTTCAAACTTAGATCCCGCACATTTTCAAACTTGGACCCTGCATGTTTTAAAACTTGGATCCTGCATGTTTTAAAACTTGGATCCTGCATGTTTTTAACCCTGTCGCCACCTGGGAGGGCTAGTGAAGCTGACATCTGATAAGAGCGAGTGAACAACAGCTAAAATGGCAGTACTCATCCTGCTCTTCTTCGTGATATAGTGTGTTACTCTATCATGGCTAGGTGTCTGCTCATCCTAACTGAATCCAAGGTTCGGGTCACAGACATTTCCTTACTCTTTTGTTTTTTCTTTCTCTCACATCTGAAATGTTTTGCAGTTTTTAAGACTAACCATACAACACTGAGGTCTATCATTTTTACAGTCTTCTCGTTTCCTATTCACTAAAATTTGGACTTGTCATATAAAAACTTCAAACAACAGACAATAAAATGTCAAGCATGAAAAACGGTGACTTTAACCTTGTGTGTGTGTCACTGGTGATGACTCTTAGTGCAACTTTCATTACAATAATCATGATTCTTAGGACAACTTTCATTACAATAATCATGTACAATATTTACGTGAACATAATGATACATGTTTCTCGAGTGAACTCTAGATGCTCATCTTTTCATGACGATGAAATTTGTGCAACATTAAATATACGAAGATTATCTCAATTCAGTGTACAACCATGACGACATTAAACTTGTGCGGTTCTCAAGATTTTGAGTGGATAAGTCACTACTGAAAACAATTACAACTTTAAAACTCATGCAATGTGAAAGATATCAATGGTCATATGATGATTCGGTGAAGACCTTTCTCGTCATGCACCTAAAAAAAGGAAAATACTTTTCTATGCTGCCATTCTTCTGAGCAGGAAAAAAAAAAAAATCTCAAATTTCCAGGTACTTGCCAGATTGGATTTACTGAGAAAATGTGGCCAGATTGGACAGTGTAAAAGGTTTTTTTTTTTGAAGAAAATGCCAAAAACTGAAAAAAAGTGCCTGAGAACTTGTAGCAAATACATAACATTTTTCTTTAAAAAAAAAAAAATTTGATATCCAAATCTTAGATTTGTGAAAAATCTACAGACTAGTAGCAGGAGGGGAAAATTTGTAGACATCTGAGAGGAATTCTAAAACTGGTTTCAGTTATATCACCTTCTTATACATACAAAATGGGGGGGAAAAAAAAGGCAAAACGTGAAATGCCAATATCACATTATCAATTAAAGTCAGGTGTATGTAAGGTTTGAGGAGATAGGAGTAATGAAATATGAGATTAAAACTCTGAGATCTTGAGCTACATTTAACAGACAAAATTTGATTGGTGGAGGGGGGTGGGTGTGTCAATATGTACAGGATATAAGATAAAAAAAAGTGCAGGATAAAATAAACATGTATATTTACAGGCTGGAAGTGGTAACAAAGCGCAGCAGCAATGGGTTGACAAAGATTCTTGGATCTGTTGTGTTTCAAGTTAATGCGCTAAACATTAATTCATTTGTGGGGGGGGGGGGGTTGGAAAGGGAAATCACAGATAGCAAAACAAGTAATTCATTGAAAGAAAATAAAAGGAAATTCACCAAAACTTCACCAACACAGCGGCGCTGATGGCTACAAAAATCTGGGAAGATGGTGAAATATTGAAAAACAAGCTGAACACTGAGGGGAAAAAAATCGCAAACACGGTTAATGGCAGTCACCTTATCAATGTCAAGTCTACAGCAGTCACCTTTAAATGCCAGTCTATGCCAGTCACTCTATAAACATCACAGTCTATGCCAGTCACTCTATAAACATCACAGTCTATGACAGTCATTCTATAAACATCAGTCTATGAGTCACTCTAAAAACATTAGTCTATGAAAGTTACATGATAAACATCAGCCTATGACAGTCGCCCTATAAACATCAGTCTAGGACAGTCACCCTATAAGTGTCACAGTCTATGACAATCACCCTATAAACGTCACAGTCTATGCCAGTCACCCTATAAGTGTTACAGTCTATGCCAGTCACCCTATAAGTGTTACAGTCTATGCTAGTCACCCTATAAATGTATAAATGTCAGACTATGCCAGTCCCCTATAAATGTCACAGTCTATGCTAGTCACCCTATAAACGTATAAATGTCAGACTATGCCAGTCACCCTATAAATGTCACAGTCTATGCCAGTCACCCTATAAACATCACAATCCATGCCTGCTACCCTATACATCTCCCAGACCATGGCAGTCACATTATAAATATCACAGTCTATGACAGTCACCCTATACATGTCACAGTTAATGGCAACTGCCCCAAGCCTTCTTGTAGGGTCAATGCTAGGTGAATTCAGTCATGTAGGATTACAATTTTGGAAAGATCTGTTATCCCAAAAGCAGAAAAAGAACTCACAGAAAGACTTGTAAGCTTGAACATTACTAACTCACAGTTGTTAAACTTCATTTACTCATGGCAGAGGGCGTGGTAACAACTGTCTTATACTTACATACATACAGAAATGTACAATCATAGCATCACTGCCAAGGATATCTTGTAAGTCTCTCTGCTACAACTAGCTCCACCAGTTAATGATATTTGTTTTCAAAAGCGTTTATGAGAAATTCCTCAATACCAAATTTACACAAGCACTGTGACAGCAGAAACCCTTCCCATAATTCCCCTATCAATAATGTCCAGATTTTTGTTTCAGTATGACTCTACTGCCAAAAACAATATGCTCTACAAGCTGGCACAAAATCTTCAAAGTATATGAAATGTAAACAGCTGCTAAACATGCAGAATTTAAACACAAGGCATTTTTGTTTGCAGAGACTAACAAGACACTGCAGATAAATGTAGCAACAGGACACAGATGCACCCCAACACTATGATAAAAGTACATAAGGTCAACATGGCAAATCATCTGGGAATAGAACAAAATGTACAAGCCCTATTTTCTCGTAGCTGGAAATATCTAAAACACTGGTATCTGTCAAGTAGTTAAGAACAATAATTTATACAATGTTTGGCTACCCTGGCCAGCAGTCAGACAAGAAAAAAAAAACATGTCAACATCACATTTATGGCTTTCATATAAAGAAACTGGGAAACGAGAACTCTAGCTACATTCATCACTACAAATATGACTACTTTTTACTTCCGTAAAGTTCTCAAGCATAAAATTTGCCAAGATAATTTTATTTTATGTAAAATATTCGAAAAGATATATATAAAATAAACTTTATGGCTGAGGGCTACATCTATTCACTGGAATTATGAATATAATATCCACTTTTCAGAATCTGCATATTTGTTTTCTATTATGAGTAGAAATGTACCAGATATTCATATCAAATTCATATTCATTCAAATAATGAAAAAATTGGATTATTCCTATTTGAAAGAATATATGAACAGTAAAATTCTGATAATTTAAACCAGTGTTTCCCAATCTTTTTTTGATCATGCCCCACTTCAATGCCCCAAAGATTTTGAAGCTCTCCCCACCCCAAGCATCGTAGTTAACCAAGTTGTGGACTGCCACAGACTTGAATAGAGCCTTTGTAAAGCTGAACCATCAAGCTGTGCCTGGATATAATCCTATAATTTTTGACAAACTTTCTTGAACTTTTAGCAGTTTTCTTGTTACTATAAATGTTTTGAAAAACTTTTCTCGTAAACTAGTACAGTGGTAACTCGGTATATGTCTGCTTTAAAATAAGTCCAACTTGATATACGTTCTGTTTGGACGTGAAAAATTATGTTTGGTATACACAATTTGTTTGGAATATGACTTGAGTTCAATGAGTCACGACTGCGCGCACTACCCTTGTTTACCTCTTCTGAGACAATGCTACAACTGCCCATGAGTGTCAGCACGCCTGTTTTGCTACTATTCAGTAAACAACCCGCACTATAACTCCGAATTTTCACGTGATTTTGTTTTTTTTGCATAAATGTTTGGTAAATTTGTTAACAATGAGTTTTAAGAAAGTTAACGAAAAGAGTCAAGCAACGAAGAAATGGTTAGGATCACCACGGAGGTGAAAAAAAAGAGATTGTTGAAAAGTATGAAGATGGCTCATGCATATGGGGCTTGGCTACTGCATACTGTATGCCGAGAACGATGGTATCTACGACTGTGAATAACAAAGACGCTATTAAATTGGCTAACATTGTGAAGGGGGTGAAATTGATTACCAAACAAAGATCAGAGATATTAGAGTCGTAATAACATTGTCTGGAATGACCAAACAATGTCACATTTTCGAAACATCCTGAGGAGAAGGCAGAACCAAAGTTCTTTGGACAGATTTTTAGTAAAGATCAGGCCTGGTGATCCTCAACCAGGTCCAAGTAGGGACTGACAGAAGAAAAGACACAGAAAAGAGAGAAATAAACATGGTAAATTTTCATTTATGTACAGTATATATTTCACCCACTGCATTTGTATTTTAGTATTAAACAGTGTTATAATAATAACAATAGGATTTTTTTATAAGAACGGATTAATTATTTTCCCTTTATTTGTTATTGGAAAAGCTCGTTTGGTATACATCCAGTCTGGTAAAAGTCCAATGATCTAGAATGGATTAATGACGTACCAAGGTACCAATGTATGTAGTTATCTGGCACGAGGATGTCAATAGTTATTATAAATGTCAATATGTCTAGCACCTATCATGTCAAAGTTTGGGTACAACTGAAACACCATATACATTCTTCGCACTTGCAAGCACTGCATATTTGAGAGGTGCTGAAAAGTTATCAGCCTGACCCCCATGTCCCAAAATCTGAACGTAATTTTGTCACTGCAGCTGGAAAATGTTATTTTATAACGTAAAGTGGCAATTTGCAGGATCACACACTAAATTTTTGACATTCTTTAAGATCAATGACACAACCATGCCAACAGAAGGTGTGGAATTTTCAAGTGTGGAACTCTGGGAAGACATGAAGTTCCTGTTTCTGCAGAAAAATCTCAAAAAGAAATCCATGAGTGCTGCAAACGTTGAGTAACAAGTGTCCACCATATTCAACTGTGAAGAAGTGGCATATTAACTTTCAGTATGGAGATTTCAAGACAAATTTCAGCTAAAACAACTGCTAAGGTCATGACCACAGTTTTCTGTACTCTGATGACTGACAATCTTCCGAAGGGACCAAACAGTTAAAGTAGGATATTACCCTAACTTGCTGTGTTGATTAAAGGATAAATTAAAATAAAGACGGCGAGGGTAGCTGTGGAAAGATAATTCTCTTTTTGCGGGATGCCTGCTCATAAAATATTGGATGTTTTAAAGAATTTGGGGTCTGAGTACATATAAATCATCCACTCCACTTACCAGATCTTGCACTATCAGACTATATACTGTTTCCAAATTTTAAGTGCTTGAGAACGAGGAAATTTCTGAATGACTCAGAGGTGACACCAGCATTTCAGTGGCCAGATATAAGATTTTAACATTTTTTTTTAGAAGGGTTAAATAAACTTGAGAAAGAACATACAAATGATTGAGCTTATGGTTCCATACGAAACAAGAATAGAGGAGCAACATCTGTTCAAATGTGAGAAGTACAATGACCTGATCAAGCAACTGAGGCAGGGGGCAGGAGACAGGGCAGAAAAGTGATAGCTGTAGAAGTGGGAGCGAGAGGATTCGTAGCAACATCAACATATGACCTGTGTAAGCAACTGGGCATAAAGGGACAAGCAAGAGCAAGGGCACTGAAAAGCCTCTCAGAAACAGCAGAAAAGGCCTCATGCTGGGTGTGGAACATGCGAAATAAGCATTGAGAACATAAATAATTTTGTTTGTAACAACCAATACCAGTCCTCCATGGCTGGATCATGGGTTCAATCCCAGGACAAAAACAAAAAAACAAAAAAGCAACAACTCACAAGACCTCTGGGAGTCATGACCCGGGGGGGGGGGGGGGCCATCCCCCATAAAGTTTCAGGAGTTTAATAGGGCCAAAACACTTGTCTGAGGGGGGGGGTACTTCCTCTGATGATCTGAATAAGTTGTGTTGTTGTCCGTTCTCTACAGTAGAGTTTCCTGCATACCACTTGCACTGAACTTCGGGGTGAATAAGTTGAATAACACGCAAGTTTCACGGCTCTAGGTTATTTCTTTCTTGGTCCAGATGATAACTTTTCAGCACCCCCTCATAAGTGGCTACAGATTTAACAAATCTTTCATTATCATCATGAACAATTTTTAAAAAAAAAAGATAATTTTGGCATTTTTTGAAAGAGAACATGAAGTGTTTTCTCAATAAATGCCAAAAGGCAATTAATTTCAAAATATCTGAAACTTCTAGTGTACAATTACATATTTTATTCTATCTACTAATGTACAATTACATATTTTATTCTATCTACTAATGTACAATTACATATTTTATTCTATCTACTAATGTACAATTACATATTTTATTCTCTTCTCAGAACTCACAATTCACATGCATGAAAAATATATAAAATACTAAATATTTTTATATTTACTTTCTTCAAGACAAACATTTGTTAAACATGTGAACTCTCTTGTAACAGAATACCCTGTGTGGATAAAATCTGTACTTTTAACAGGGATACTTATATCTTTGTCAGGATTTTCAACATGGGAAATTTATCTTTTCCTTTCCATTCTCGATAGCTTTTGCTTCCATTATCTCTCGCTGCTTTTCGTTTCCTAATCCAGCGATACCTTCATGCATATTTTCTTGGTTTAATCATAATAAAGAGCAAGAAATACTTGCTACAATGAGCAATGACAAATCTATATCAATGCTGTTCCCATAGATATATGTGTAAGTGTGCATGCTGAGAATCATTCCATTCCATCAGAGTGGGCTCCCAATGTTTGACCGGCATGGCCTGCAACACCGATATAACAAGGCATGTTTCTGGTGCAGTTTCTTTGCCTGCTCTCGTATCTCCTGACTTCTGATCTGAACCCTACTCCCCCCCCCCCACCACCCCGCAAGGATGCAGCCACTCTGCATGTGAAATGGTCTTCCCCTCCCACCATGTGAAGTTGCCTTTCACCAGTTTTTTCTGATCCTTGAGAATGAAGGATAAATCACGATCCGCTCCTTCTAACTGTATTATAAAAAGTTTACATTTAGACGTATACTGTTCCACTACTTCTCCTTTGCTGGGATGATTGATGGCTACAGTTGTTTCCCTTAACTCTCTATACATTTTGTTGTCTATTGGGATATGTTCTGCTGAATTATTTCTGACTCATTGTAAATGGGCAGGTTAGAATGAATAATCTTACTAAACCAGTGTACAAAATGTATATCCCTGCGAATATTTCTTTTACTGGTCTGTGACAAACGATTTGTCTTGACACAGTAATGAAGCACTAGTAATGAACTTCGCCAGCTGGCATGTCTAAAGTGTTATAAAATATGAGTTCTGGTAAGCTGATTGATAAATTCTTTTGTGGCACTGAAAGATGGTACTTCTCACGGTGTCGGTACAATCCAGTGTCAAATGTACATTTGTCAAGTTTCAAGCAACAAAATCAGCACAAAACTGGCTGTATAATGATCTACTATTTGTTTTCCTGCCATGACAAGAACACACTGAATTTATACTATCACCTTTCATAGTTACTGGCTGGTAACAAGTAATTCACAAATCCTGTGTTACCCTCGATTAGCCACAAGGTCCTCTGTTACTTCCATAAAGCCACAGATATCATCAATATTAAGAAACATGGTTATCACAAGCTTTCACATGAATTACTCCTTGAACTGAACTACTCCTAAATGAACTATCAACAAACTATTTCTTAATTCCTCAAGAACAAACTGTTGATGAATTATTCCTTTTAACTTCAGCTATAAAATATCAGCACAGCCACCAGCTGTCAGCATTATAATCTCATAAAAATTCTACAAGCCCAAATGCCAAGTTTAAATACATCAGTCCACAAAATATTATTTTGTTTATATACAAAAACAAAAAACAAAAGAAGGCTGACCACCTATTTTGATTACAAATAACCTCTTTGTGTCACGCTCAGCTAACAATTAACTAAGTCTATAATCCATAGTTTAGCTATAAACTTACTATATCCAGCGGAAATGATATCACTCCTACATTCATATTAAATAGCTGTCTATCATATTCAGCCTGAGAGTGAAACTATGGATTTGGCGAACACATATAACCAGATACATACATCAATATAAATTATCATATCTACGTACTGTTATATCATGTCTCAAGTCCAGTTTTAAATACAACCAACCACAATCTCAGACAACCACTTTATGTCATAATATTTATATAAATCATAAGTGAGATTCACACAATTGTTTTCAGATCTTTAAGTCAACTTTCTCAACAAATCAATTATGACTTTGAGGAACTCAGTTTAAACAAAAAGACATAATATCAGTAATTACACTGAGATTATTTGTAAATCAAAGTTCAACGTTAAGTACTTACACTGTGAATTGTCACAAAATGTTAATAATTACACTGTGAAGTTCCACAAATGTGAAATGAACTGCCCTACATAATCTGCATCAATCATGGAAAAAAAGTAACAATCAAATGGGGGAGGGGTCACTAAATATATATTACTAAAATTCACAAAAAAAAAAAAAAAATTGTTGATCACACGTGACTCAAGAAGCTTGGGTCACTCCACCTTGGCCACAACAAAGTCCCCGGCTCCCCGCACACAGCCATGAATACTATCACCGTCAACTACCTGATTATCACAAGTTCTCAGGGGCCCCCCCTGTTTCTGAAGCATCTGTGACCTTGCTGCTGACAGCGCCTTCAATGTCACAGCTGACATCGTCCGTGCACTGCACTGATGAGGGCCGTGCTGGCAAAACATCCGTCTCAACATCTGTTGGAAATGTCTCTTCTGGGTGCTGACAGCTTGCTTCTGGTGCTGGCGGCGGAGAGCTGTTTCAGAAGAAACATATATATTGTTACCATAGAACAAATATAGAACAAACATAGAACAACCCCCCCAACACTCAGTAAAGTACTTTATTCCTCTATCATGGAATGTTTCTTAACCTCAATCCTTCTATGACACTATCATTTCATCTACAAATAAATCTTATTATTTAATCCCAATCTATGCTTTACACACAATCTCTCAATCACATTCTTTGTCACCAATTCATATAATTTTTTCCTCAGTCATTAATGTTATTTGTCATCAACTCACATCATGTGATCCTCAATCATTCATGTTTTTGTCATCAAGTCAGATCATGTGATCCTCAATCATTAATATTATTTACCGCAAAACAAGAGGAGTTAAACAGATACAAACTATCATTATCTGGTGAGCAGACAACGTAAGCATGTGAGTCTGTGTATGTACATTTTTACGGCCAACTGAAAGTTATTACAATATGATTCTTAATGTGTTGCAACTCATGTTTTCTGATTGATTTTCCATTTATTTTGCAACCTTGCATTCTGTTTGTCCTTTAAATTGATAGTAAATATGTCCAGTCATCTTGCAACATATTACAGCAATAAACTGTTCTTAGTGTCTGCCTGTGTCCTATAACGACTAGTATATGGGCAAATCGATTTATGGGCAGGCCTCTATGCCAAATGTGGTTGTAAGTCGGTGCATGACTATATTTTAAATATTAAAACCAATCACTGATCCATGCTCAGTTAACACTGTAAAAGCCATTATGAATCTGAAACTATAAGCCTTTACAGATCTGAAACTATAAGCCTCTATGAATCTGAAACTATAAGCCTCTATGAATCTGAAACTATAAGCCTTTACAGATCTGAAACTATAAGCCTCTATGAATCTGAAACTATAAGCCTTTACAGATCTGAAACTATAAGCCTCTATGAATCTGAAACTATAAGCCTTTACAGATCTGAAACTATAAGCCTCTATGAATCTGAAACTATATGCCTTTACAGATCTGAAACTATAAGCCTCTATGAATCTGAAACTATAAGCCTCTATGAGTCTGAAACTATAAGCCTTTACGAATCTAAGTCTAGCATCTGCTGGTAGAAAAGGCAATGAGTATGATAATGAAAAATACTAGCAGAAAATTTACGCTAATGTACTGGATTATGACACAGTGGTATCACATCAGACACATCACGTATGACTTTGTTACAATATAACATAAAGTCACAGTACACAACCCATGATGCTGGAAAAAATTTAATATGGCATCAGGACATATAGTTCACAACATTCAAAGCAATATGACAAGTCAAATCACCTTGAGGCACAACAACAAAAACATGAGATCAAGTCTACTCTAAGATCAAACCCATCACAAAACTATCACATACACATTTTTTAAAGTAGGAAAATCTACATATTCATTCAAGCTAAGTGCTTTTATTTTTTTTTTTAACATAGGATTCATGTGAATCTATACTTTATCTCCTCTCTCGAATTCTTCATCCTGTATGTTTTTGTATGATTAAGGCTCATGCCGAACTGTCACAACTTTGTAATCATTAAGTAATAAAGCTGCTCCTACTTCTTTTCCTAGTTTATACATTTAAGTATTTTTAAAACATCCGCCTTTAGACTTATTAAACGTCCTCTCTTTTCCAACAATTTCAGTACTTACCACACTGTCTCTTATATCGTTTTCATAAATAATAAAAAAAAAACTACACTGATAATGAGGGAGAATATATATATATATATATATATATATATATAAAGGTAAAGGTTAATGTGAAAATTACATGAATAGAAAGCTGGTGTAACACATGTCTGCATTCACTGACAGGTAGTCTGAACATGTACAGTGCAGTGCTCTCTGCCATTATTCTAGTCGAACCCAATGTCAAATAAACATGGACATTCTGGCGCTAGACTGCACCACTGTTGAAAAACATGCTGCGGTGAGACTTCTTTGGGGCAGGAGTGAAACCTGGTGAAACTCACCGCAGGATGCTGCCCCAGTTTAAAGTGAAAACCACAAGAATCAGTGAAAAGTTCACAAATGGATGGAAACGTTTGAATAAGGAAGAACAAATGCAGCTAACGAAGCTCGATCTGCTGCACCATGACAATGCATGTCCCATGCAGTGGCCACAACAGGGGGAGCCAGTGCAACAAATGTCATTTGAATATCTTAAATATCTTTACAGCCCTAATCTGGCACCATGCAGTTATCACATCTTTGGTCTTCTCAAGGAGGCTCTGTGCACTGGTAGGTTCACCTCTGATGATAAGCTTAGGCAAGTGCTACAGACCTGGATTCAGAATCAGGCAAAAAGCTTCTTCTCCCAAGAAATGATACAACTATAACTATAACCAATTATAACTAACTACAACTATAACCAATTATAACTATAACTATAACCAATTATAACTAACTATAACTATAACCAATTATAACTAACTAAAACTATAACCAATTATAACTAACTATAACTATAACCAATTATAACTAACTATAACTATAACCAATTATAACTATCTCTCTCTCTCTCTGAACCTTAAGTGCCCAGGGTACATGGGGCTTCCACAAGGGTTTTCCACAAATGCCTGTCCTTTGCCTTTTTTTCTGCTCTTTCCCAGGTGAGCCCTCTGTTGTTCTTCTCCATGTCTCTTTTGGTCTACCCTTACTTCTGTTCCCCTGTGGTGTCCATCTTAGTGCTATTTTTGGTAATGAGTCGTCGGTCATTCGGAGCACATGTCCCAACCATCGCCAGCGTCTTTCCTCAATAATTGCTGTCAGTGGCTTCATCTGCATTTCTGCCAACAAGATGTTATTTCTTATGGTGCTTGACCAAAATATTTTTCTAATTCTTCGTAAACATTTAGTCTGGAAAGAAATCAACTTGCTTTCTATGGTTTTGGTGATTTATAACTAACTATAACTATAACCAATTATAACTAAATGAAGGTTGCTCAAACTCCACTCTTCTTACATCCTTCCCGTGCCGTTAAACGTCATATAGGGCTTGCGTAGTTGTTTGCCAAGATTTCCTGTTTTCAGCGAGTTTTTCAATTTTATCAATGGAAGCCCACTGAAATGGCTTCTCTTAACAATGTCCTCTTTAGAGTTTCACGTGGTCATCTCATTTTCTTCAGCCTGTTTTACTCCACTTGATAGCTTGTTTTGGTATCCTCTGATTGTTTCTTCTCATCACATGGTCAACATATGTCTATCTTCTTTTTCCAAAAAAGCAATGGAGATATTATACATCCTTGCTTCAGCCTGTTTCAATCTGAAACCATTCGTTCATTCCTTCTTCTGTCTTGACTGCACAAACATATCCATTGTAAAGATCTCTAATGATGTCGACAGTTTTAGATGGTATCCCATATGGTCTTAAAATTCTCCACAATGAATCTCTGTGTATGCTATCAAATGCCTTTTGAAAGTGTATGAAGTTCAGGATTAATGGTTTTTGCTTTTCAATATGTTCTTCAAGTATTATTCTTAGAGTAAAGATCTGGTCAAGACAGCTTCTCCCTTTTCGAAATCCTGCCTGTTCTTCTCTCATTGCAGTATGCACTACATCCTTAATTCTATTCAGAATCACTTTACAAAACACCTCTGACACAACTGATAGTAAGGTTACGCCCCTCCAGTTACTGCAGTCACTGAGGTTCCCTTTTTTTTTTTGGTATTTTAACAATGATTCCTTTTTTCCATTTAGAAGAGACTATTTCTTCTTTCCAGATTTTATTAAATATTCTCTGTAGTTGGCTCATGTTGTCACAGTTAATAGCTTTTAACATTTCAACTGTTATTTCATCTTCACCTGTAGATTTATTGTCAGCCATTAGATTCACTGCTGTTTCAATTTCATTCAGTGTAACTTCATCTAAGTTGACGTTTAGTTGTGGGATTGGTAAATCGGTTTCAAGATTTATTAACTTTATTATAATATATAAATTTACTATAATATTAAAACTCCACTCGTTGTTTCCTATTTATAAAAAACTGTTTCTGAAATTATACCTGAAACTAACTTCACGTAAAAAGTATTCGTTCATTTATTGTTGTTGTTCAAGTATGCACCAGACACGGCAGGAGGCCGTGTGTATGTCTGTCTAAAAATTGGTACCTGCTAGAGAGACTGAATCTAAGCTACGGAATTTCTGTGTCAAGACCTCATTTATTTCCGGGTATCACGATCCTTTGTGTCAGCTGAATAGCACTAATGACTTTGCTTTCAAAAGACCTTTTTTTTTTTAGGGGTCTGAGATGTTAGTACGCTGTTCTCTCGTGGCTAGACGACTGCTTGTCCTACCGGAGTCTGTGTTCGAATCCCAGGTAATTCTATTGCAATTTTTCTTACTCTCACATCTCACTATGGTGCTTTGTCAATGATTTTTTCGAGGTCTAATCCTACAAAACTGTGTTCTCTTACTTTACCATATGAAAGCCTCGTTGTTTCCTACTTATAAAACATTGTTTCTAAAACTCCACTCTGCACATACCAAAATCTTGTATCTAGAACACATTTCTCTACAGAGATCTAAGAGTCCAAACCTGGCCCCAGGAAAAGAAAATAACGTGACTGAAAAACTATGGGGCATACATGAAGAACTCCTACTGACAGTGGGATTTATGGAGGAAACCTGCCTCCTTGTACAGACAGTCTAGCTACTGAAACTGAACCCAGAAGAAGAAGACAGATAACTGAATAACATATCAAAGAGCTATCATGATAAGTCTATAGGTTCTCTATCTCTACCACTTAAGAAGAACGTCAGAGTGATGTCTATACTCCATTAGATCAGTTGCAAACAATTCACACCTAATCCATTCACAAGCAAATCACAGAGACATTTTTTCACAAAAACTGCACACAAAAATCCATTCATAAATAAGAAGATGAAGCTGTCTTTTCCTTTTTTTTTTCTTCAAACAATTTTTTTCTTTCCACTTTTTTTTCCAACCAATCATGAAATGTGGCGGCCTGGTTAGCTGAGTGGTTAGGCATTTGGTTTACTAATCCAGTGGTACTGGGTTCAGTCCCAGCAGTGGGATTTTTTTTCCTGGTACACACTAAAAAAGTCTTCGGGGTCCACCCAGCCTCTAAAAATGGATACCAGAGAAATCTGGGAAGGTAAAGCAGCCAGGCGTGATGCTGACCACATCACACTTTCATGTCCCAAAGGTCATGGAAATACGGGGCTAACACACATCCCCACCCCAGAATACCTTAATGGCATGGAAACGGGAATTTTAACTTTTTAATCAGGAAATGTGAGACTCTTGTTGACCCACTTTCCATTTTTATCTTTCTTTCAACCAATCAGCAAATCGGACTCATCATCCCACCTTCATTTTATTTTTTGTCTTTCTTTCAACCAATCAACAAATCAGATCCAATCCCAACACCTTACTTTCTATTTTCACAACAATTTAAAACTGTTTTTGTTATCCTAGTGTAGGGGCAGTCACTACATACAACAGCGATGCTTAGACAAATACAAAGTAAGAAGAATATTGATAACAGAAGCAAGTAACAGCTGAGCAAACAACAAAAAAAAAAAAGCCATCAAAACGGTATATATAATTCAAATGGCAGAAAAGAGCACAAGGAACAAAATAAAAAGTAAAAAGGTAAAGGTAACCCTGTCGTGCCTTAGAGGCACATAGGGATATGGTGTTAGTGCCCATATTTTCCTTGACCTGTCAGCACACTAGAGGGTGATATGGTCAGTATCACGCTTGGCCGCCTTAAGGAACAAAATACTGACACAGAAATGTTACCAGGTTATATATGATGATATGCACATTTGTCTGCTTGTGGGTGCTACTGAATGTCATTTAAGTTCATAACCTGTGGCCGATTCTGGCCATATTTGATTGGCATAGTTGACTGAGTGTCAATAAACCGTATTCATGTTGCAAAACCCAGTATCTTCATGCTGGTGTGTGTTCTCTCATTAGTTTTGATCCTCATTTTACCCTAAAAAAATCCAGTACACTTCTGCAGAGTTGCTCTATATGGTTGCTCTTCAACTTTTTATGATGGGAATATATTTTGTATATCTTTATATATCTTATATCTTATCTTATCTTATATCCTTCCCGTGCCGTTAGACGTCACATAGGGCTCGCAAAGTAGTTCGCCAATTTTTCCTGTCTTCGGCGAGTCTTTCAACCTCATCAAAGGATTTTATGCCTGTTAACTTGGCCTCTCTTAATAATGTTCTCTTCAGAGTTTCACGCGGTCTGCCCCTTTTTCTTCGGCCAGTTGTGTTCCACTTGATAGCTTGTTTTGGGATTCTCTGCTCATTTCTTCTCATCAAGTGGCCAACATATGTCCATCTCATTTTCCTGATCACCCGTGAGACTGGTTGTTGTTCAGTCATCTGTCTTATCTCTGCATTGTTCTTGAATTCATTCCACTTGATGCCGAGTATTTTCCTTAGGCCTTTGTTTTCAAAAGAGTCTAATTTTCTTTATATATATATATATATATATAAAATAAAGTAAAAAATATGTTTTACTATATCTAAACTATAGAGCATCATAGCTGGGTCTAGCCTACCCTAAACATGCTAAAATAAAATTTTTGAGACTAAAAGTACATGAACAACTTACTGAAATAAAGGTAATGACGTCTTTATGTGGTCAGTGCAATGCTTAAATTATTTCTCCAAGCTGAGAGAAATCTACAGCTCTAAATAACAAACAACACAAATAGGCTGGATTAATGATCACTTCACTAGCAAAAGATAGAAATACACTAGAGATCACTAAGCTAGCACAAGCTAGAAATACACTAGATTAGAGATCACTAAACTAGCAAAATCAACTAAAGAAACAGACAAGAAATTAGATTCTTTTAAAAACAAATGACTAAGGAAAATACTTGGTATAAAATGGAATGAATTCAAGAACAACACAGAGACAAGACAAATGAGCAAACAATAACCTGTCTCATGGGTGATCAGAAAAAGAAAATGGACTTATGCAGGTGATGTGATGAGAAGAAACAATCAGAGAATACCAAAACAAGCTATCAAGTGAAACACAACAGGCCAAAGAAAAAGAGGTTGACCACGTGAAACTCCAAAGAGGACATTGTTAAGAGAAGCCAGTTTAGTGGCTATAACATCCCTTGATGAAGTTGAAAGACTCGCCGAGAACAGGAAAACTTGGCAAACAACTATATGACCCCCATGTGACATTTAATGGCACGGGAAGGATCTAAGAAAACTAGCAAAAGATAGAAATACACCAGATTAAATATCACTAAACTAGCAAAAGACAGAAATGCACTGGATTAGTGATCACTAAACTAGCAAAAGAAAGAAACATGCTGGATTAGAGATCACTAAACTAGCAAAAGAAAGAAACATGCTGGATTAGAGATCATTACACTAGCAAAACATGCTGGATTGGTGATCTCTAAACTAGCAAAAGATAGACATACACTGGATTTGTGATCACTACACTAGCAAAAGATAGAAATGCACTGGATTAGTGATCAATAAACTAGCAAAAGATAGAAATACACTGGATTAGTGATCACTAAACTAGCAAAAGATAGAAACATGTTGGATTAGTGATCACTAAGCCAGCAAAAGACAGAAATGCACTGGATTAGAGATCACTAAACCAGCAAAAGATATAAATACACTAGATTAGAGATCACTAAACTAGCAAAAGATAGAAATACATGGATTAGAGATCATTAAACCAGCAAAAGATAGAAATACACTGGATCAGAAATCACTAAACTAGCAAAAGATAGAAATACACTGGATTTGTGATCACTACACTAGCAAAAGATGGAAATAAAGATCACACAATACAGCTGAATCCAATCCCATGGTCAGTACAGCGCCTCAGACAACAACAGTGTCATTAGCTCATGAAGAACTGACAGCGTGGCTATTTTGGGGGACATATAAACATCTGCTGTGGGTTAGCATGTTAAAAAATAGAGGATTTCTGGAGTTCATGCACTTTAGAGAACATTACACACAATCAATATAAATACACCACACTGTCAAGCACAAATAAGTGCAGACAGAATCTCAAAGTAAAACTCATTACATATAGAAAAAGACAGCTGAAAGCAGAGTGTAACATGAAGTAGACATACTGTAAACCCCAAAGGGAACATAACATAAACTCAGAAAACACTACACACCAGACAAAAGTCTGAGTAGCTGGTGCATTCTGTCTCTCTGACCATGGGGTAATGGTATTATCTCTCTGACAGCGTCAAGCTGGTTGTTCTTAGCAGATGACAGCCATGAAGATGTTTGGAAGACGCCATGGCAGACTGAGTGTATGTGGCAGTGGCTTGTTTGAAGACATAGCAAGCTTCTTGGAAGACTCCACTAGTAAGGCTGAGTTCGTTACTTGGAGAATCAAAAGAGTAGAAGAGGCCCTGGTTTGCTAGCCTTGATAAGTGTATCCTGATAACCATGCCTGTCACTCTAACACACTTATCCAAGTTGAGCTCCCTACTAGCAGCACCAATGAAAAAGTGGGACAGGGTCTTGGACAGTGTTGGTTGGCTAACCATAATAACCATGCCGTCACTCTAGCAAGCTCAGCCCCCCTACTAGGAGAACCAATGGAAAAGTGGGACAGGGTCTTGGACAGTGTTGGTTGGCTAACCATAATAACCATGCCATCACTCTAGCAAGCTCAGCCCCCCTACTAGGAGCACCAATGGAAAAGTGGGACAGTGTTCTGGCCAGCTCTTGCTCACTGGCCTTGATAACCGCACAGTAACTCTCCTACTGGATGATGCATCTTTGAAGAAGTTATGTGATGACTGAGCTAACAACTCATAATGCAAATCCACATGGGAAGATTGGAAGCACAATTCTCCTTGTATTTAGGTCTGTCATATCTTATTAGCAAACATCTTTGTACTACTACTGAGGCCATCCGGTTACTCTTCATATTTATCCACAAAGAAAATATTCAGGTCTCTGTACTCCTATTCAAAGGACACGACCAACCATGTAAAGCTTGAATTGTTTGAGTAAAATGTATATTTTAGTCCTAAGGACTAGTATATGGTATTATTTCCGCAACTGATAACCGCTTCCCAAGAAATGCTGAGAATGCAGAGCTTAATCAGTCTTTCTTGCACATTTGAGATGGATCATGTCTCACTTATTTAAGGTGTTGGGATTTCAGACTCAGCATCAGCGTGAGTTTAGGATTCTACAAAATGTGCATGGAGACAATTCTGCCAGTGCTGCTGTGAGAGACCTGGTCACTTTTAATGGATCTTCAGTACCTGAATAAATGTAGCACTACTGAATCACTGCCACATCCTTTGCACGGCTTTCTATATGGTTTTATGAGGCTCTGGAACAGGAATGGCTGAATCAATAATGACGCTGCTGCTTGGGCTGGAGGCTGTGGCTTCTGCCCCTGGGCCGCCAGCACTTCCAATTATCAGGATTCTAGTCACTTCTATGGGACACAAGAACACTGCCCAGATCCTTCTTCACAAAATGACACAGGAAGACTTACTGATATTTTATTATGAGGCTAATGTCCTGCCTTGTTTTGTCTTGTCTTGCATGTGAGAAATGATTCAGTAGGGTCTTTAGCACACACACATACACACACACACACAAATGTAAACCATGCCCGCTTAACAGTGCATCGACACTCACTGTTTCAAAACTTTTCATAGAAATATCCAGGTAACGAACAACATCAAAGAAAAACAGTGGGCATATAATTAACTTCTCCTTTTCCAGAACACACATCTATGCAATCAAATGCGTAACATGGTACAACAGACAAAACTGTTATTTTATAGTCTGGGCCATAAAGAAAAAACCAATCCGCTCTCGGTATACAATAGCCCCAAAACAGATTACACATACATCATGTTGCAAACACTTCCATTCAGCAAATAACAATGCTATCACAGAATACGTTTGGCAGGCCAGTTTCTTTGTGGCCTCTTAAAGCACATACAGAGCTTCTTTCTAATTATAAAACAACATCTACTTCCATGCACCAACAGAGACAAAAACTGATAATAATGCATCAATATCCATGCCTGTACTGTCCTGAGATTTGAATGACAACAAAAATGATACACACTGTAATGTTCAATGATACGAGTATTGTATAATAATAGAGTATAATACAAGTATTATAACCAAATCATGAACTGAAAAATATAGAGGGAACTGAGATTACAGAAGGTGAGAAAAATATACTAAATATAAAAGTGGCACAACAAATGTACAAAACACACAAAAAGACACAACTCTCTTTCTTCCAAACCCCTTCTATCCCCAGAATCCATAAACTAATTAAAAAAAAAAAAACAGAGGCATCAGAAGACCAATCACAACATGCAATGCAGTATCAAAAAAATCATGGATGTTAAAATAACAGACAATCCTGGAGTTAAGAAGGTCTGCAGAGAAACATGTGCTCCCATGCCATATATAACTGTGCACAACAGTAAGTTATATACACAAGATAAAAATACATACACACAGCAGAGCTGACATCACCACAGAAATCCTTCAGATCCATCTGTTATTTACCTGAACAACTGTCCTTTCATATTTTATATAAGGCTTAATCTTGTAATTTTAGTAAAGGTAAAGATAATCCTGTCATGCCTTAGAGGCACATAGGGATATGGTGTTAATGCCCATATTTTCCTTGACCTGTCAGCACACTAGAGGGTGATATGGTCAGTATCACGCCTGACCACCCTTTTTTTTTAGTACCAACCACCCTACCAAAATTATCAGTTTTTTTAAAAACCCATGACAGAGAGAAGATGAAAAGAAGAACATGCTCAAGACAGATCAACACTGCTAGTTAACATCAATATCTGTGTAGAAATCTAGGTAAAAAAAAAAAACAATATATAATACAGAACATGTTAAGAGTATAATACCTACCATAACCAACTGGCCAAGCTGATACAGCTCTCTGATGGCATGCATGGTAAGCAAGAAAGGCAATGATTTATATAATCTGCTTATAGCGAGCCTCATTCCAAGCACAAAATATCTGCATTCATGGCTCTTGTACAATGTGGCACACTTTCATTATTTACCAGGCAGGCACAAAACACCTTTACACATCTTGTTAGAAACATATATCTTTATGCTTTATTCCACATACTTAACTACAGATATCTTTACGCTGTGCTACAGACATAACATCTTTATGCATCTTTAAACAGACCATGCTACATATTTATGTCCTGTTAGTCAAAATACGAGGGGAGGTCACTAAGTAGCTCATAAATAAAAATATTTTATCAGTGGCAGTTATCAGGTAGTATTTAAATATATCTTTAGATAGTACCATCATCCAACTTTATAACTGTTGTATGTAGGGGGCACTGGGAGTTACGTGCGCATGTGCAAAGCAATAACAAAATGGCTACCCAGCTGTTAGTGTGTACCAAAGATGAACAGAGAAGTGTAGTGCGATTTTTTATGGGCTAAAGGACATTCAGTTGAGGACATTCAAAAGGAAATGATTACAGTTAATGCTGAAAAGTGTTTATCACGTAAAGCAGTCTATAACTGGGTAAAAGAATTTTCTCAGGGATGCACCGAAATTGTTGACAAAGTCTGACTTAGCTGCCCTTTTCAGATTGCAACAGAAGCAACTGTGCAATGTGTGAATGAGATTATCAGAGCTGATAGACCAGTAACGATAGACAGTATAGCAAGTGCAATCAGATGTTCACATGGCTTAGCTTACAGAATAATGCATGACCAATTGAATTTTCGGAAAGTTTGCTCACGCTGGGTACCCAGAGATCTGAATGATGAACACAAAATGAATCGATTTGGTCTGTCACTACAGCATCTCTGCCATTACGCATATGAAGGTGAAGACATGCCCCAAAGGATTATTACTGGAGACAAATCTTGGGTGCACCACTACCAACCCGAATTAAAACATGCCTCAATGTAACGGAAACACCCGTCATCGCCATGAGCAAAAAAATCCAAGATTACATCTTCTGTGGGGAAGGTCATGCTGACAGTGTTCTGGGATTATCAAGGAGTGTTGTTAACCAAGTTCCAGAAGTATGGTGACAGTGTGAATTCTGTATCATACTGTGAAGTTCTGTTGATGCTACGAGATGCAAATCAAAGAAAATGACCTGGTCTGCTGACTAGAGGTGTGCTTCTCCTTCACGACAATGCCAGACCACATACGGCTCGGTGAACTCAAGAGAAAATTAGCCAGTTGGGTGGGGAAGTTCTTGAACACCCACTCTACAGTCCTGACTTAGCTCCAAATGATTTTCACCTGTTTGGTCCATTGAAAAACCACCTTGGCGGGAGAAGATTCTCAAGTGACGAAGAGATGGAAACAGAAGTAAAAAAATGGTTCAGAAATCAGACTCCCGATTTTTACGCCATGGGTACTGCATCACTGATTTACACGATGGGACAAATGTATCAATGTTGGTGGCGACTATGTTGAGAAATAGAGGAATAATGTAGGTTCAAAAATTAAGTTTTCAAATTACTGTCGCATTTAGTTTTTTTTTGTAACAGGCATCTGTGAGTTTCTTAGTGACTTCCCCTCGTAAATATATGGTGGATCTGTCTGACAGACATAAATATAGGTGTATACGCCTGACAAAACATATGGTTTATATCTTGCAAAACATAAACATGGTGTGTATGTCTGGCAAAATAAAAATTTATATTTTGCCAGACAGATATAAGAGATATTTATACTTTATCAGATCATACCACATAAGAGGGACATCCCAGAAGTAAGTTTACAAGACATGTAACATTCATAAAAGTTGTGTCGGACTAATGGACGTGGTTGCAGAATTTTCCATATCCATCAATTGGCAATGCCATGCCAAATGGCAGCGGTGTGCAGCACTATCTAGGCGGCATCTGTCAGTAGAGGGTCAAGTGGAGCAGTGGTCCAAGTAGAAAGACTGTGCTGTGATACAATTTCTGAAGACAAAGCAGGCGCCAGGTGCGGAAATTCATTGCCATTTGGTAAAGTCTATGCAGGCGGTGTGATGATTTGATGTGACATGTGGCAAAATGGTGAGGAGAATTTCAAACTGGGTGAGTGACAACCCATGACAGCAGGTATGGCAGCAAAAAAAAAAAAAAAAACGTCCATCAAATGTGCAATATTGAAGAACAGAGGAACGAACTGACACATGACTTGAGTCTGTCACATGGAACAGTGTTACGAGAGTCATACCAAAAGTCGTGAGCAAAAGTTTTTTAAAAATCAGAATTTAAAGATAGAGAAAATATAAATGTATCACCTTAATCTACATCCTTTGCACTTCATGTAGAGGTCACATGATGTCACCATCATGTGTCATGTGACCAAGCAGAGCATAAACAAAATGGCGGGTGCTGAAGTTTCATTTCGTCAACGTGATGTTATTGAGTTCATCGTTAAAGAGGAAATCCCCACTGCTGAAATTCACCAAAGACTTCAACTTGCTTATGGAGATGTGTGTATGGGTGCTAGCAGTGTTAGGAGGTAGGTAAAACATTTCAAAGATGGAAACACGAGCATCAAAGATATGCCTCGCAGCGGTCACCCTCGAACTGCCTCCACTAAACACAATGTTCACAGCGTTATTAAACAAGAGAGACGTGTCATAGTATCTGAAATCATTGTAAATCTTGGAACAGGCCACAATGTAGTACTAGAAATGATTGAAACCCTAGGCCATAGAAAAGTTTGTGCCCCTTGAATCCCACAGGAGAAAACGTCCAGAAAGCTGTCGGTCAGCTGGAACGGAATTCTACTGGGAGGGTATTTTCAAACTTGCAGAGCAATGGAAAAAATGCGTGCAGAGAAATGAGATTATGTTGAAAAGTGAAGAAAAGGATGTAGATTAAGGTCATACATGCTGCTGGCTACCACGTTTTCTGATCAGAAAGACGTGCTGTTGGTCAATTTCCTGAAAAGGGGAGAAACAACTAATGCAGCTGTGTACAGTGCAACAATGTAACGTTTATGAACTGCCATAAGATGTTGCTGTCCTGGGCTGTTGACAAAAGATGTGTTGCTCCTCCACGATAATGCTCACCTACATAATTTGATCCTAGAACTCTTGCAACATTTTCAGTGAGAAGAATCTGGACCATCTGCCATAACATCCTGATCTGGCACCAAGAGATTTGCACCTCTTTCCAGCTCTCAGAGAACATCTTGGTGGCCACAGATTTCAGAATGACAATGATGTTGAAACAGTTGGGACACAGTGGCTCTATGGCCAGGACATCACATTTTACAAGATGCACATGGAAAAACTTGTCCTGCGCTCTGACAAATACCCAGCTGTCAATGGCAACTACATGGAAAGATAAGTTGTCTATCACAGAACACAGTGTGCAGTTTTTTACCTCCAAAATAAATTTTTGCTGCTGAACTAATAACCCTTGTAAACTCACTTCTGGGACAACTCTCATAGCTATTTTGTTACATGTACATACTACAACTTTGCTCCTATACTTTGTACTAATCTTGAACTATGTTTAGCACATTTTTGTGACGCTCAATATGCTGCGTGACATAATAGCTTAGCTCTTTCTTGAAGATAGTACAACACACCGAACCTTCATCACACAGACATATCTACTGCTATCTTTCTCCATTACAAAATGTATCTTAAACCAGCCTAATTACTATCGAGACTATTCTTTAATGGTTCTGTACCACTAATTTCACTCGCACAATGCCAATCTGAATACAGAGTATGGTAAAATAGAAGGCAATACAGGATTCTGAATAAAAAATATGGTAGAGTGGAAGGCAATATTGCTTTTATTAAATAGATACAGTAAAAATGGAAAGTAATTACTGATTACTGCCTCTTTTCTCCAGTTGTACCAGTATCTCACTGCCTCTCTTCTCAAACTGTACCAGTATCTCACTGCCTCTCTTCTCAAACTGTACCAGTATCTCACTGCCTCTCTTCTCAAACTGTACCAGTATCACACTGCCTCGCTTCTCAAACTGTACCAGTATCACACTGCTTTGTTATAAGTGAAATAATGATCACATGTTCCTTGACTGACAAGATCACACCCAGGTACTTCTTTCAACTCAACTTCCAAAGGATGAAAAATTCACCATTTCTAAATCGGATTGACTGGGGTACATCTAGCAAGATCAAACTCCAGATGACAGACCACTGCTATAAGAAATGCACAAACTACAGCTGACTGACCACTGCTATAAGAAGTGCATGAACTACAGCTGACAGATCAGAGCTATAAGAAGTGCACAAACTACAGCTGACAGATCAAAGCTATAAGAAGTGCACAAACTACAGCTGGCAGACCAAAGCTATAAGAAGTGCACAAACTACAGCTGACAGATCAAAGCTATAAGAAGTGCACAAACTACAGCTGACAGATCAAAGCTATAAGAAGTGCACAAACTACAGCTGGCAGACCAAAGCTATAAGAAGTGCACAAACTACAGCTGACAGATCAAAGCTATAAGAAGTGCACAAACTACAGCTGGCAGACCAAAGCTATAAGAAGTCCACAAACTACAGCTGACAGATCAGAGCTATAAGAAGTGCACAAACTACAGCTGACAACCAAAGCTATAAGAAGTCCACAAACTACAGCTGACAGATCAGAGCTATAAGAAGTGCACAAACTACAGCTGACAGACCAAAGCTATAAGAAGTCCACAAACTACAGCTGACAGATCAGAGCTATAAGAAGTGCACAAACTACAGCTGACAGACCAAAGCTATAAGAAGTCCACAAACTACAGCTGACAGACCGAAGCTATAAGAAGTCCATAAACTACAGCTGACAGATCAAAGCTATAAGAAGTGCACAAACTACAGTTGACTGACCAAAACTATAAGAAGTGCACAAACTACAGCTGACAGATCAAAGCTATAAGAAGTGCACAAACTACAGCTGGCAGACCAAAGCTATAAGAAGTGCACAAAACACAGCTGACAGACCAAAGCTATAAGAAGTGCACAAACCACAGATGACAGATCAAAGCTATAAGAAGTGCACAAACCACAGCTGGCAGATCAAAGCTATAAGAAGTGCACAAACCACAGTTGACAGACCAAAGCTATAAGAAGCGCACAAACTACAGTTGACTGACCAAAGCTATAAGAAGTGCACAAACCACAGCTGACAGACCAAAGCTAATAAGAAGTGCACAAACCACAGCTGACAGACCAAAGCTATAAGACGTGCAGTAAATATCTCACTACTCCAGCACTCATGCCTCGAAACATTTTCACATCTCTCTCACGTAAATGTTAACAATTTATTAATGACTTTCGACATTTAAATAGAATGTTACAGTAAATTTCTTTCAGGTGACAGACCAATGTACACATGCAAACAGCCGAATTATTTTTAAAACACAAAAGCCTGACATTGGCTCTTCGTTACACACCAAAAAGATGTCACCTAAAACATGCAGAGAAACTCCCCCTTCCTGTATTACATAAAATGCATGCCGGGATACTTTATCTTTTTCCTTTTCTATTTTTGTTTTTCAATTGCAAAAAATACTGCATGTGAGTTTTAGTGAAGAAAATCAAGCAAACTTCCTACCTGTCCGCAGCATCATTTGATCCCTGGGCATGGCCATTCTCCTCCTTTCCATCTAGGGACCTTCGCTGATAATGAGATCTGGAAAAAGCACATATAGCAATGATTTAGCTTAATGTACCAGTTGTATCTTTCTGATGAACACTGTTAACAGACTATTAGTTGTCATCATCATCATCATCATTAACAACATCTTTCTGTGCCATGTAAGATATAAATGAAGGAGTCTCAAATGACAGAGAATCTTCCACCTTTCCCCCTCATTTACTTTTAGGTTGGAAGTGAAACTGGAACCACAGACTGACAGATTCGAACTGTTAGGATACTGATCTCTCTTCTACAATATATGTCAATGTTCCTTCCCTTAAAACCCAACAACTTTTCTCCTGGTCGGGGGGAACGGGACATAATTCCCCACTGGTTGAGAAACCCCTGAACTTAAAAATGTTCTTTTCTTGCTTCATTTTAACAGTCAAGATAGATTATAACAGGTTTCTAACCTGCTGTCTTTTTCTCACATGCTGCACTTGGCCAAGTCAGTCAGTCAGTCATTTGCATGTCCCTTTCGGAACTTTGCCTCCCTAACAGCACTCCTGTAGGCCTCTTGGTTGTAAGCAAGATGTCCTGCTGCTGATGCATCCATTTGCAGATTATCAACGATGTCTTGCAGCCATCTTCACTTTGGTCTCCCTCTCTTCTCCATTATGTACCCTTCCAAGACTGTCTTCCTTGGCCAAGTCAATTCCTCTAAAAACTTTCTTTTCTCTGGGTCACTCTGTTCAATATATGAAAACTCTTCACAACTGCCTCAGTACAGCAGACAATAAAAATTATATTAACATTTGCAAACTGGTACATCACTGTCATGTTTATTACTAGCTGCAGCCAACTAACAAATGATGAGAAAAATAAAAATGAAAAAAAGGAAAGTTACTATTTCCATGCCATTAAGGCAAATTTGGGGATATGATGTTAGGCCAGTATTTCCACGACCTTCGGCACATGAAAGTGTGATGTGCACGCTTGACTGCATTTACCTTCCCAGATTTCTCTGGCACCCGTTTTTTGAGACTGGGTTGACCCCAAGGGTTTTTTTTTTGTAGTGCATACCAGAACAAAATCCAACTGCTGGGACTGAACCCGTACCATGGGATTAGTAAACCAAGCATCTAACCACTCAGCTAACCTAACAAATGACATGAGACTAACAAAATGAAAACATCTACACAGAATTTTTTAATAAAACAGACTTATACAGAATATTTTTTTTATTTTTAGAAATTATAAGTTAACTCAGGGTTTCTCAACAAAATCCAGTCCCACAGTGGCTTCTCAAAATTATGAGGCCAACAAGTACAAGACATAAATAATTTCTGCCTTTAGCAGAATGGCTGGGGAAGAGTTGCAGAGATGCTTTTAGCGCATATAGGTTGGGGCAGAAAGAAAAATGATGAGAAACCCCAAGTTAAGCATTTCTACTCCCACCAGCTCTCATGATGTTAATGTACCTGAATCTCTGCTGAATAATGACAGACTGATTCCGTCCCTTCTTCAATCGCTCCAGTTCTCTCCTGGCAATGGTTCCAGTGTCTCCCCGTTTCTTTCGTTTGGCATAATATGTTCTGAACTGATTCTGAATCAGCACCGCAGCTTGACTCATCTTCTTGTAGTAAGCATACTGCAATTGACGATTTAATATGGTTATACCAAAAACAGTAAGATGCTGAACTGACGTCATAATATGGTTACACCAAAAACAGTAAGATACTGCAACTCATGATTTAATATGGTTACACCAAAAACAGTAAGATGCTGTAACTGACATCATAAGACCACATTGCATTCTGGGAGTCAGAGAGAGGGACAACACTTTCGGTGTCACATGACACTGAAATGTAAGCACACATGGTGGTATTTAGTAATCCACAAAAGATCTCACTTAACCAATCATGCTGACAACTTGGATTCAACCAATCACTTAACAGCCTGGGCTTAACCAATCACCCAATCACATGACAGCATGGGTTTTAAGCCAAAAAAAAAAAATAAATACATAAAAAGACTTAATCATTCACAGAAAAACTTTAAAACGTGTCTACTATAAAACTATCACTTACTGTCTTGTATCTGCGGTAGTAGCTCTGTATGAGTATAGCTGCCTCGATTTCCTTCTGCTGCTGCAGCTGTTGTTGCTGCTGCTGCTTGTCCCTATAATGTCTGTAGGCATTCTGGATAACTTTGGCCGCTTCATACAGCTTCCTCTGCTCCTGGTCTATAACAATATAAAAACATAATTGCGGCTTAAAAGAACTTATCTGAAGACAAACAACAAATACTTAAGTGATACAAACAACTGGGGATAAGGAAACATTTACTACAAGAAGGCTACAAAACTGTAAACATCACACCGCCTGCATATCAAAATACTTCACAAACATAAAAAAAAAAAAAAAAAAGTCCATAGTATGAAACAGGAGAAATCCAAATTCCTGCAGATCTATTTTTGTGTATATTGGAATATTTGGGACGTTTAATGAAACAGAACTGGTATAACATTTTCTATGAGGAAAACTTGTTTTGCTTCACTGCCTGCCTTCTGTCAGCTCTGCCATGATTCCATTTATCTGGGACTGACATTTATGTGATTTTCCTGTGTTTTTTCTTAATACATTTACAGCTCTGGCGTGTATTTAGTATGTCCTGGTGTAGCACATCTTGAAAGATAAATAATTTCCTTTCCTTTATAAGCTGGTTGACCTCACTTGTCATGAGATCTAAAATAAGCATGGCATTGAGAATTTGTGGAAAAACTCCACCACCTGCTGGATTCAAATCAAACAGCTCTAGGTTCAGCTTGTAGATGCTCAACCACTGAGCCACTCAGACTCATATAATGAAATCTCCTGCACTATTATCTTCTTAGGCACAGTCTAAACTTACATCCTGTTTGAACTCAAAAGTGATTTCCCCTGAATTCACAAATGATCCACAGATTTACATTTACCTGATAAGGTCAACTGCGAAAAGTCCTTCTCCATGTAGGTAGTTGGTGCATTGAAGTACTCAGTGAACTCTGCTGTAGTTGGCGGAGGTGAATCAAGTGTGAAGCTGTATGGACTGTAGGGACTTGGCAGACACGTCGAGTCAGGACTCAGGCTTGATGCTGGAGTACCAAATTCTGGATATCTGTAAGAGAAGTGTTGGCATTCAGTCTTTCAGGAGCATGCCACTAGCTCTTCACAATTCCCAATTCTTCAAAAACTCAATGATTCAATACTTTCTTTCTGTTGCATGCCTAAACTGATGTTCTAAAAGTTTTTCTGGAAAAAAAAAAGTTTAAATGTTAAAAGGCTATCATCCCATCTGTGTGGTGAAGCAGTTAGTGCACTGGTCTCTCATGGCGAAGGTCAGGGGTTTGAATTTGGCCAGAGGCACCCCAGTCACCCAGCTGTAGAAATGGGTACCTGACTTCTTCTGGAGTTGGGGAAGGAAAGGCGGCCATACTGACCAGATCATCCACTAGTGTGCTGACAGGTCAAGGAAAATATGGGCACTAACACCATATCCCTATGTGCCTCTAAGGCATGACAGGATTACCTTTACCTTCCGCACTTTGGACAAGTCCATAAGTGACCAACCTCAGCATGGAGTATTTGCTCCATAGCACATGTGAGAACCCTGCAGGCCAGAGCAGAGCAGATAAACAACCTTTAATCCAAGAAATCATCTCATATCAATTCAATTATTTCTGTTCCCATTACCTTTTGAGTACCTGGCCAAATTCTGGGCAAACGAACTATTGCTTCCTAGATTTAGTAACAAGGAAGTAAAGGAAGTCCATAATATATATAGTCTGGGATTACTTCTAGGCAAACTGATTATAAGAGGCTTATTACAACCAGGGCCCCCCTGGGAACAACTGTGTTAAGAGCACACTTATCTTAACATAGTGTTTATGAGACAGGGAACATAGATCTGTTTGCTTAAAAACTCTGACCTACCTCTGTAGCCCAGAAACTTGTAGCAATCAACACTAATTGTAATTGTAATTGTTATTTTTGCAAAATGTAATGTCAGGTTGGTGGACGGATGGGGACATGGAGATCTCTGGCGGGGATGAGGGAAGTCTGGTGTGAAACCAATGAATCCAGGACGTGACAAGCCTATGGGTCTTTACAACAATGGCTATCAGAATGATGTAAACAAAACAGAGCCAGTAGACTATAGGTGGCGGGGAATGGATATCGCTGAAGCACTCATCAGATTCCTCATCTCAGAGTCAGAGTGTCTTTGTGGAACTGTCTCAAACCATCTGACATGGAAAAGGGGCTTAAGTACAGCCACCAGAGGCTGGAAAACAAAGTTTTGGCCAGGCCAGCCACACTGTCTTCATGGCAGTCCGAGCAAGACCACAGTCTGCCCTAGCAAGGAAAGGTGCTGAAGTCGGAGTTACCCAGCCAAAAGGCGCATCGCAAAAATCAGGGTAACACGCATTATCGCTAATGAAATGTCTATATCTACAGTTTTCAAACATGGTGCTCGCCCTGTGAAGACTAACCAGGCAGGTGCAGTGCCGGGCCCCCTGCCTCGAAAGGGTCCACCCAATGCTACTGGAGGTCCTCTCAGTTCGTCTTGTGGAGTCAGGAGACATGAGAGTAGAGCTACTGGCCAAAAAATACAACAGAAGAAAACAGCCAAAAAGCAAGAACTTAAAATAATGCAGAGGGTGTCAGCAGTGTTAGAGATGGCTATAGCAAAAAGGTTGAACTAGAGAACATACTTTTTGCAGAGCAGGTAAGTATATGCTGCATACAGGAGACACACCTAACCAAAGATGCCGCCTTTAAAATCAGAGGCTACCAGTGTTTTAGATCAGACCGACAGGACAGAAGAAAAGGAGGAGTACTCACACTTGTTAAGAATAACATCAGCGCATGTCAGGTGGGAGTGTACATGGAAGGAGCCGAATACCAGATGATCCATCTAAAAAGTAGTAATACAGATTTCCACCTCCTTAACTATTACTGTCCTAATGACCGCCCACTTGCTTTAGGAACAATCCCACACAAAGAGAGACTGATGGTCTGTGGTGATTTTAACAGTCATTCCCAGAGCTGGGGCTATGACCACATAGACAAGAGAGGAGAGGAAGTTGAGAGCTGGCAGGATGATAATGGACTTCTCCTGATCAACCAGCCAATGGATGCCCCAACATTTTACTCAAGGGCTTGGCATACAAAATCAACACCAGATCTGGCATTCCACTCTCCAGATCTGAAGTGGAACATTACACGTGAAGTTGGAAAACAACTTGGAGGTAGCGACCATCGACCAGTCTTCCTGACAATAGAAAATGAACTCCTTAACACCAGTAACCCTCTCCCAGATGGAACTATAAAAAAGCAAACTGGACAATGTACAGACATCGTACAGGTATCCTGGTGGGACAGCTGTCCATAGAAGGTAAGGATATAACAGCATAGTGAAGGAATTCAATGCTTGTATCCTTCAGGCCGCTCGTGAAACCATTCCCAGAGGAGCTCGCAGGGACTATAAACCATACTGGTCTAGTGAGCTGGGAAAACTCCATGATGACGTGGAAGCAGCTCGAAAGCAAGCAGAAAATAGACCATGCCAAGAACACCACAATAATTACCAACATTCTAAGGCCAAATTTCAGAGAGCAAAGCTGCAAGCCAGACGGGAAAGTTGGAGAGAGAAAACAGAGTCCCTAAACTTTGAAAAGGATGGAAGGAAACTATGGAAACTAATCAAACAGTTAAATGATGAGAGTACTGGAAGAAGTACACAGATTACACTAATAGAGGATGGGAAAACTCTTACAGGTAAGCAGGTAGCAGATCACTTTGCTCGCATGTTTGCACAGGACTGCAACATTGATATCCATCCAGAGAAGGAGCGTACAGTGCGCATCGAGCCACAGAAAGAGGAGGAACAAGTCAGAAAAGTGGAGGTCATGGATGCACCAATCACACGCAGTGAGTTAGACCTAGCAGTTAGTAAACTGAAACCAAGGAAATCACCAGGACCAGATGGAGTGTCCAATGAAATGATCAAGAACCTGGGAATGGCAGCAATGGGAAAGCTGTTGGATATTTTCAATATGTGCTGGAGCACAGGTAAGTTACCTCAAATCTGGAAGGAAGCAAGCATGGTACCACTGCTAAAACCAGGGAAAAACAGTGATACTGCCTCCAGCTACAGGCCAATCAGTCTCACTAGCTGCCTATGCAAAACGATGGAACGCATCATTGACCTGAGGCTAAAATGGTACCTAGAAAGTGAAAACCTTCTCGTTCCACAACAAGCAGGATTTAGGCAGTACTACAGTACAGAAGATCAAGTGACCTATCTCTCTCAAGAGATTGAGGATGCATTCCAAGAGAAAAACCTTGTACTAGCAGCGTGGATAGACCTGAAGAAAGCCTTTGATAAAGTATGGAAAAAAGGTCTGTTGTGGAAACTAAGAAACTGCAATGTGAATGGAAGACTGTACAACTGGATAAAGTCCTATTTACACAGTAGAAGAGCTAGAGTAGTAATGGATGGACACAAAAGCCAGAAAGTACTTCTGCGACACGGTGTACCACAAGGAGGAGTCCTTTCGCCTACACTATTCCTTGTATTCATTAATGACCTGGTCAAGGAACTTCCCTATGGAATCAAAGCAGCACTGTATGCAGATGATCTGGTCATGTGGTGTACAGATGAATATGCGACAGTTGCTACACAGAGACTCCAAAGAGCAGCAGACATCTTGACATCATGGACAAACAAATGGTGTGTAAGTATCAACACAGAGAAATCAAGCACCACTCTGTTCACCCTCTCATCTAAACAGAAAGCAGGTAAGATCTTTGTAAATGAAATACCCTTAAGGATGGACAGCCAACCCACTTACTTAGGAGTGACTCTTGACTCAAAACTGACTTGGAAGCAACACATCAACAGTGCAGAAGCAAAAGCCAGAAGAAAACTAGCCATATTAAGAAAATTGAGTGGGACTACATGGGGAGCTAGTGAAAGAATCCTCAAGAATGTATATCAGCAAAGTATTCTACCACATTTAGAATATGGCTCAACATCTTGGTGCACAGCATCAAACACTACGCTGCATAATCTAGACAAGGTTCAAAATCAGTCACTACGGATTATCACAGGTGCCATGAGGTCCACACCAATAGTAGAAATGCAGAAAATAGTTGGTGTTCAAGCGCTAAAGGAACGTAGAGACACAAAGGTCATGACCATGGGAGAAAAATTCCTTAGCTCTGTAAGCCATCCCCTGAAGGAGAGATTCAATAACTTGGCATTAGGACGGCTTAAAAGAAGCAGCTTCATTCATCAGGCCAAGCGTATGCGTAAGCTGATACCTGACCTTCCAACTGTAGTCACTCCATTATCATCTGTACCAGAGCATACACCATGGAAAGAAGCAGATTTACACAAATAACTATTCAGACTGAAGTGAAAGGTGTGCAGAATGGTGAGATGCAGAGCAGTCTTGTAAGATCAACAGCCACACTTAGTGTTCTAGATGACAAATATCCATGTGACACCTGGATACGTGTGTATACAGATGGATCTGCACATAATGCCATAAAGAATGGTGGGGCAGGAGCATATATCGAATATCCAAACAACACCATTGACAAGATTTCCATACCCACTGGTAAATACTGCAACAACTTTGATGCAGAAGTTAGGGCAATTATTGCTCCAGTTGAAAAACTATCAGACTCCAGAATTGATACATGTCCTGTAGTAATTCTCACAGATGCAAGATCAGTACTGGAGGCTCTTCAGTGCAACAAACTACCAGACCTTAAGGATGCCTTGTCAAAAATTGGCTTACAACATGGAGTCACTTTGCAATGGATTCCCTCCCACTGTGGGATACCAGGCAATGAGAAAGCTGACCATCTGGCCAAAGAGGGCACTGAAATGGAGCAACCAGACATACCAGTCACCTATAATCAGAAGAAAAGCATGATAAAAACCTACAGGAAGCCACAAACACCACCACATGATGACTATCACATGCCAAACAGAAAGGAACAAGTCACCATCTTCCGTCTCCGAACAGGACACAGCCGACTCCGAAGTCATATGTATACAAAGTTTAAGGTTGGTACTACTAATCTATGTACATGTGCCCAGGTGCCCCAAACCGTGGAACATATCCTCCAGAACTGCATCAACTACGAGACACTGAGAAATAATTACTGGCCCAGTGAAACCACTAAAGAAGATAAGCTCTATGGTTCCATACATGAGTTACAAAAAACAGTGAAATTTATCCAAGAGACAGGACTGCAGATATAGACAGACAGTGCGAACGAAGAAGAAGAAGAAGACAACCAGGGCAAGCCATTTTCTAGTTCTGAATAAATCCCTGCACTCACCTGTACTCCTCAAATGCCAAACTGTCTGTCATTGGTGTGGAAATTCCTGAATCGTCACCAAATGAGGAGGGTCGGGGTGACCCCTGTGAAGGGAGGGAACTGTGAGACTCGCTTCTTCCCCGGCCGCTGGATGCATCATCACCATCATCTGCTTTGGAAGGTGAAAGCTTGATGCGCTCTGGTATGGCAGCAATGATCTGATTGGCTAATGTGACCATCTGATGTTTGGTTCCATCTGTAACAACATAATACATGGATTTCAGATTTCAGAATTAAGTATCTGGCATAACTGCACTCATGACAATCCCAAATATGCTCTGTTGCGTACCCCAACATGCACTGAAGCATGTGCCTACTAATAGTTCCTGCCAAATGCTGGTTGCTCATTATATGTTTCCTTCCACTTCATTTATATTTTCTTCCTCTGTCCTAACATCATCTAACGCTGAATGAGACTTGAGTGAGAGCTGTATGATGAAGGGCAGAATGTCAGATGGGGCTGGGTGCCCAATTCTTAACCCTTTGAAAATAAATTATGTTTGTTCATTCACTCATTCATTCATCAATCACCTTATACCCAACATTGTCTATCCATTCTCTCTTCATCCTGCCCAAAATAGTCTTTGTAATGTCCTCCTTGTCCATTCTCAGCCCTGCCTCATATTTCAGCCTTTCCAGCCAATCTTTCAGCCATCCACTGTTGAAGCCCTTGAAACATAAATATGTAGAAGTATGTAGAAGAATGGGGCATATTCCATGAAGAAAGATGCAAATAAAGAAAAAAAAAAGTAGTAAATGAATTGAAACTGAAAAGAAAAATAATGAAAAATATAAAAAAACCAAACAGTTAAAATACTGTAGCTGTATCAAAAGTCATATATAATAATGAAAAAAATACTTGAAGGAAAAAGAGGGTGACACTGAGAGAGATCATCAGACAACATCAAGAGAAGGCAGGGTTTGATTTGGCTCAGTGCACCATGAAAGCAAGATACAGAACAGTTCAGAGATCCATCATAACTGACTTACCCTGTAGAAATGGAAAACAATGATGATGATGATGCTTCATGTTTCTAGCAAACTCCTGCTTCTGATAAAATACTCATGTCTCTCTCCCTTATTTTATCTCTATTTACCTTTGTTAGCATCCACCTCCTCATCAGAAGATATCCTCTCAACATCAATAATTGGACTTGGAGCAGACACCATCTCATCTGAAAATGGCAGTTAACATATAAAGTTAACAATAACACATGTGTGATCTGTGTTAACTTTTTTCAAAACTCTATGATAATTTTCTTAAAAAGCTCTCAACCACTGTGACTCTGAGCATCAGAGAGGCCAAGTGGTTAGTGCCTTTCTGATGAAACCAGTTGTTGTAATTCTCCAAAAGTTTTGGTTTTGTCTCGTTTTTTAATTGTTAATTTACTGGTAGCTGGTTAAAGCAATCACTGATATGCTGACTTAAAGGATTTTCAACAATCTGTCCATCTCTCATATCTGCCTCATAGCAGCTGCCATAATCTGTTCAACTCTGCACTTTTCATTTTATAATTACTGGCACTAATCACAAATTTATCAACAATTTCATTACACAATCTATTAAACAGTTTTATACCAAATTCTCCCTTCACTCAATGATAAAACTGATGATATAATCTCCTGCTTTTACCTGTATCCATTTTGGATGTTGATGGCTCCCCAGAGTAAGCTGAAGGTTCATCAATTTCATCCTCCAGTAAAAGCCTCGGGGCAGGTGGCGCCACAAATGCCATATCAGGGCTAACAGGAATTTGCGGCTCGGAGTCGGCTTCACATACGGGCTGACTCATCGGAGACCCCAGGCTGGGCAGCGTCACCTGATCAACGTCCTGACCGCAGGGCAGGAGGTCAACTGAGTTTCTTTTGTTCAAGGGCCTGTTCTGATGACCAATGACCTAGACATCAAGTGGGAAATGGCTAAAGTACTACTTCATAAAGAAAGTAAAGGAAGTTTAATAAATCAAATAGAAGGATATGTATAATGATCATGGCTTAGTAGTGTAAGTTAAGTAATGATGAATAACTACACAAGAATATTTTAACACTTATTAAGATATGAATATTACATGAGTAATCTATTTATGCTCATTTATGCATGTGAAAGCTGGAAATCAACTAAAGAAATAGACAAGAAATTAGACTCTTTTGAAAACAAATGCCTAAGGAAAATACTTGGTATAAAGTGGAACGAATTCAAGAACAATGCAGAGATAAAACAGATGAGCAAATAACAACCTGTCTCATGGGTGATCAGAAAAAGATGGACATATGTAGGCCATGTGATGAGGAGAAACAATCAGAGAATACCAAACAAGCTATCAAGTAGAGCACAACATGCCAAAGAAAAAGTCTAAAGAGGACATTGTTAAGAGAAGCCAGTTTAGTGGGCAAAACATCCTTTGATAAAGGAAAACAGGAAAACTTGGCAAACAACTATGCGAGCCCTATGTGACATCTAACAGGACAGGAAGGATGTAAGAATCTATTTGATTACATTTGATGAGGCCAAATTAGTAGGCATAAAATCCCTTGATGAGGTTGAAAAGCTCACAGAGAACAGGAAAACTTGGCAAACTACCATGCAAGCCCTATGTGGCATTTAACGGCACAGGAAGGATGTATGATGTAAGAAGATGTAATTTATTTCATGTAATTAATTGCTTCTCTGTTGCAAATTTCTGGAAAAGCCATCTGCGATGTTGCACTATTCCATGTTGACGTTTACAAACTGGACATTACTGTAAACCATTTACAAAATGTCTCTTAACATCTGAATGAAGTATGAGGCAACAACAACAACTACAACAGCAACAACAACAACAACAACAACACTATCCAACTCTTTGTGAACTGTATATGAGATACAAACATTCCATTTTCTTTAATTTTTCTCTTTTTTTCATACCTGCTCGCTGAACCTGCGTATCAATTTTGGACCAGGTTTTCCAGGTTTTGGAAACACTGGGGGAGGTGTAATTCTTATATCAACGAGACTATCCTTCAGTTCCGAGTCCTCTTTCCCTTGTTCACAGTCTTCTGACCCGGCTGAATGATCAGTGCCAGAATTATGAGTGTGGACACTGCTGTAGGCCGATGGCGAAAAGTCCATGGTCTGTGCTGATGCCGGATTTTTGTGCTGGTTCCGATGTTGCTGTTGTTGTTGTTCCTTAAGTTGCTGCTGTTCCTTGGCTCTCTCTAACTGTTCAACCTGCGGAGATACTTGATCAATGAATCGCAGTTAACTATCTTTGTCTGGAAGAATCAGAAAATTACTTCACAGTAAACAGATTGAAAACTTCATTCACTTGGTAACACATGATATTAATGCCCAGTTTCTGTTGGTGGGTGGTTCACAAAGACAGTGTGCTTGGAGTTTTCCTTCGTTGATAAGAAAATACTAAACAGAGAAAAGCATGCAAAAAATGCATGCCAAATGGGTTTTCTGTGGAAGGTTAAGGACTTCTCATGGAATGGGTGGAGTTAAGGTAAAGACTTCTCTAGGATGGAGTTAACGTAAAGACTTCTCTAGGATGGAGTTAAGGTATAGACTTCTCTAGGATGGAGTTAAGGTAAAGACTTCTCTATGATGGAGTTAAGGTAAAGACTTCTCTAGGATGGAGTTACGGTAAAACCTTCTCTGGGATGAAGTTAAGGTAAAAACTTCTCTAGGATGGAGTTACAAACTTCTCTAGGACGGAGTAAGGTAAAAACTTCTCTAGGACAGAGTTAAGGTAAAAACTTCTCTAGGACGGAGTTAAGGTAAAAACTTCTCTAGGACGGAGTTAAGGTAAAAACTTCTCTAGGATGGAGTTAAGGTAAAAACTTCTCTAGGATGGAGTTAAGGTAAAAACTTCTCTAGGATGGAGAAACTTCTCTAGGATGGAGTTAAGGTAAAAACTTCTCTAGGATGGAGTTAAGGGAAAAACTTCTATAGGATGGAGTTAAGGGAAAAACTTCTCTAGGATGGAGAAACTTCTCTAGGATGGAGTTATGGTAAAAACTTCTCTAAGATGGAGTTAAGGGAAAAACTTCTCTAGGATGGAGTTAAGGGAAAAACTTCTATAGGATGGAGTTAAGGGAAAAACTTCTCTAGGATGGAGAAACTTCTCTAGGATGGAGTTACGGTAAAAACTTCTCTAAGATGGAGTTAAGAGAAAAACTTTTCTAGTATGGAGAAACTTCTCTAGGATGGAGTAAAAGTAAAAAAAAAAAAACAACAAAAAAAACCTCCTACAGGATGGTGCAAAGGTCAAAACATATCAGGGACAGGATAAAAGTCAAAGACTTTTCACGGATGGGATAAAAGCCGGGAAAATATGGAAATATCGGATAGTCTGGATGCAACAGCAGGAACACAGAGAGCAGGAACACTGAGAGAAGGAACACTGAGAGCAGGAACACTGAGAGAAGGAACACTGAGAGAAGGAACACTGAAAGCAGGAACACTGAGAGAAGGAACACTGAGAGCAGGAACATTGAGAGCAGGAACACTGAGAGCAGGAATACTGAGAGCAGGAACACTGAGAGCAGGAACACTGAGAGCAGGAACACTGAGAGCAGGAACACCGAGAGAAGGAACACCGAGAGAAGGAACACTGAGAGCAGGAACACTGAGAGCAGGAACACTGAGAGAAGGAACACTGAGAGCAGGAACACTGAGAGAAGGAACACTGAGAGAAGGAACACTGAGAGAAGGACGGGAATGATGACACCTGCCAGACCTCACCAGAGGAGATAATAAAAACCGATAATAAAACCTCTAAACCTTCACAAACTGCCAGAGTGAGGAGATGACATTGTGAATACAAATTAAATGTGATATAAGAGAAATATAAACTTTACTGCAACAAAAGAATGAGAGCAACAAAAGAATGAGAGCAACAAAAGAATGAGTGCAACAAAAGAATGAGAGCAACAAAAGAATGAGTGCAACAAAAGAATGAGAGTAACAAAAGAATGAGAGCAAAAAAAAAAAACTGATATCCTTTACATTTCATGTCTATATAGGAGAACCAGGTTGTCTGAGTGGCGAAGTGGAGTGCACTGGTCTCTCATGGCGAAGGTTGGGAGACTGAATACAGCCGGAGGCACCCCAGTCACCCAGCTGTAGAAATGGGTACCTGATTTCTTCTGGAGTTGGGGAAGGAAAGGCGGCCAGGCGTGATACTGACCACCTCTAGTGTGCTGACAGGTCAAGGAAAATATGGGCACTAACACCATATCCCTATGTGCCTCTAAGGCATGAAAGGGTTACCTTTACTTTTTACTTATAGGAGAACCAGTTAACTAATTCTCTCTTAAATCCTTTTACACTGGTCCAGCCACTCTGTTTCATTGTTCCACAGTTCTCTGCCTTGCTCCCATTTCATCATCTTATTGTACATTTTGGCTCAAATGTAACAACTACTTCCACATTTCCACTGAACAGTAAGCTCTAGATTTGGTGGAAGAATCAATAAACACCACTTCCTTCTTCTTCTTATCAGTCTGCTTATGGCACTAGCGTCACAGAGTTTCAGACGTCAGTCACAGAGCAAGAAGAGAGGCCTGGCTTCTGAACTTTTGAAAATCTAACATTATACTAATGTAGAGTGGAAAGTAGTGTATAATTTCTAATTTTTTTTTTTATAAAGTCCAGAGAGTAATGTATAATTTCTACAGTTTCTGATATAGATTTGTCTGCAACATAAAACATCATTTCTATTGTTTATAATACAGAAGAAAGAGTTATGTATTATTTCTACAATTTCTGCTATAGACCACAGAATAATGTTATCATTTTTACAGCTTCTGCTGTGGAGCAGAGAATATTATTTCTGTCTCTCTAATTTCCATGTCCTGTAGCATATGCATGCCGCAGGGGTGTGAAGTGTCAGCGCCTTCATATTTCAAGACCACCACAGAAATTTGAGATCGGGATGCCAACACACGTCCTCACTGTCTTCATTTTCCGAGGGGAAAACTCCAGACACCCGTTTTTTTAGGCCGGGTGGTCCAAAACAAAATCTGGGGTGCAAAATCAAACTGGGGACTGTCTGATTGACAGGCAAGTGCGCAAACCACTACACCACCGCTGCACCATTAATTCTGTACTTTCACCCAATTTTTTAACCTTCCACTGCTCTTCACAATTTAGAAACCAAAAAAAAAAAAGTTTACCTGGTTTGCCAGGTTGAAAAATCCTCTCTGCCTGGCTATAGTCAACGGCAACAGACCATCTTTGTTACACATTTTCAGAGGTGATGTATTCCAGTGATAAAGCGTCAAAGCTGCGTCAATTTTTCCCAGAGCACATGCCCACATCTTGACAAAGTGTAGCACCAAGGAAAAAAACAAATGTTTCAAATTATAACCCAACAAACACAGACAGAAAACTATACTTGGGAATTCTGAACAGAACTTCATTCGGAATTCTAACCCAAACACAGACACAAAAAAAAAAAAAACTCTACTCGGAGATTCTAAACAGAACCTTCTACCACTAAGTCTGACAAGCAAATCTGCCAAATAAGACATGAGGCTTGTGCACAGCAGAATAATAAAGTACACTATGTATGGTTAGTCTCTGACAACTACGAAGCACTTTACCCATGAGAGGGAAAATAAAAAAAAAAAACAGAGAATGACCATAGCTCAAGATACAGAGTCTAGCAGGATGAGGTGTGGTTACAACCACAGTTCTTCTCTTGACCATTTTTCTTTCTCTCATGTCTAAAATGCTTTGTATTTTTTTTTTTCTTAAGGCCAGCTAAACAGTTTAAGAAGAAGCAGCACTGTTCAGCCACTTACATTTTCATTTTACTCATCATAAAGCTGATGTCCTGTTTCGGCTCCTGGTTATTGTTAAGTGTTATATCAGTGTATTACATTTCATCTGGTTTCAGTGTCCTATGTTTCCTCTGTTTTCAACATCCTATGTTTCCTCTGTTTTCAACATCCTATGTTTCCTCTGTTTTCAACATCCTATGTTTCCTCTGTTTTCAACATCCTATGTTTCCTCTGTTTTCAGCATCCTATGTTTCCTCCATTTTCTGTGTTTCATTTTCCTGCTTTCAATGTTCTGTGCTTCCTCTGTTTTCAGTGTTCTGTGTTTCCTGTATTTTCAGTGTTCTGTGTTTCCTCTAGTTTCAGTGTCATGTGTCCTCTTGTTTAACCTCTATTATATTACTTTGTTATGTCAGTAATTTTTTTCATATAGGATGAGACAAATTTTGTTTTCTCTGTGCCAATATGAATTACAAATTATGCTTGCAGTACTCTGTAGGTCTTTAATCATATTTTCCATGGGTTAATGTGTATTCTCTAGGCCTTTAATCATATTTTCCACAGGCTGATGTGTATTCTGTAGGCCTTTAATCATATTTTCCACAGGCTGCTGTGTATTCTACAGAAGAAAGAGTTATGTATTATTTCTACAATTTCTGCTATAGACCACAGAATAATGTTATCATTTTTACAGCTTCTGCTGTGGAGCAGAGAATATTATTTCTGTCTCTCTAATTTCCATGTCCTGTAGCATATGCATGCCGCAGGGGTGTGAAGTGTCAGCGCCTTCATATTTCAAGACCACCACAGAAATTTGAGATCGGGATGCCAACACACGTCCTCACTGTCTTCATTTTCCGAGGGGAAAACTCCAGACACCCGTTTTTTTAGGCCGGGTGGTCCAAAACAAAATCTGGGGTGCAAAATCAAACTGGGGACTGTCTGATTGACAGGCAAGTGCGCAAACCACTACACCACCGCTGCACCATTAATTCTGTACTTTCACCCAATTTTTTTAACCTTCCACTGCTCTTCACAATTTAGAAACCAAAAAAAAAAAAAGTTTACCTGGTTTGCAAGGTTGAAAAATCCTCTCTGCCTGGCTATAGTCAACGGCAACAGACCATCTTTGTTACACATTTTCAGAGGTGATGTATTCCAGTGATAAAGCGTCAAAGCTGCGTCAATTTTTCCCAGAGCACATGCCCACATCTTGACAAAGTGTAGCACCAAGGAAAAAAACAAAAATGTTTCAAATTATAACCCAACAAACACAGACAGAAAACTATACTTGGGAATTCTGAACAGAACTTCATTCGGAATTCTAACCCAAACACAGACACAAAAAAAAAAAAAAACTCTACTCGGAGATTCTAAACAGAACCTTCTACCACTAAGTCTGACAAGCAAATCTGCCAAATAAGACATGAGGCTTGTGCACAGCAGAATAATAAAGTACACTATGTATGGTTAGTCTCTGACAACTACGAAGCACTTTACCCACATGAGAGGGAAAAAGAAAAAAAAAAAAACAGAGAATGACCATAGCTCAAGATACAGAGTCTAGCAGGATGAGGTGTGGTTACAACCACAGTTCTTCTCTTGACCATTTTTCTTTCTCTCATGTCTAAAATGCTTTGTATTTTTTTTTCTTAAGGCCAGCTAAACAGTTTAAGAAAAAGCAGCACTGTTCAGCCACTTACATTTTCATTTTACTCATCATAAAGCTGATGTCCTGTTTCGGCTCCTGGTTATTGTTAAGTGTTATATCAGTGTATTACATTTCATCTGGTTTCAGTGTCCTATGTTTCCTATGTTTTCAACATCCTATGTTTCCTCTGTTTTCAACATCCTATGTTTCCTCTGTTTTCAGCATCCTATGTTTCCTCCATTTTCTGTGTTTCATTTTCCTGCTTTCAATGTTCTGTGCTTCCTCTGTTTTCAGTGTTCTGTGTTTCCTGTATTTTCAGTGTTCTGCATTTCCTCTAGTTTCAGTGTCATGTGTCCTCTTGTTTAATCTCTATTATATTACTTTGTTATGTCAGTAATTTTTTTCATATAGGATGAGACAAATTTTGTTTTCTCTGTGCCAATATGAATTACAAATTATGCTTGCAGTACTCTGTAGGTCTTTAATCATATTTTCCATGGGTTAATGTGTATTCTCTAGGCCTTTAATCATATTTTCCACAGGCTGATGTGTATTCTGTAGGCCTTTAATCATATTTTCCACAGGCTGTTGTGTATTCTACAGACCTTTAATCATATTTTCCACAGGCTGCTGTGTATTCTGTAGGCCTTTTGTCATGCTGTTTTCATTTCAGTTATTCTGCATATCTGCAGACATCACAGATTACTGGAACACTTCGAACTGAATTTAACAGAACATTTACAAAATAATTTAACACTTCCAAGATGAAAAGTCTAAGCCCAAGCTTCTGTACCATGGTAAAGTATGGGAAAAAAAATCTAAAACATCTCTTTATATGAACTGAACATTCTTCAATTCAATGCACTTTAAATATATTTACGGATGCACTAACAAGAAAGTTGGGTAATAAAATATAAGGCTCGACATATTGGGGGGGGGGGGGGGAATGGAAAATATTAATTGTTATTTGTTATACTATTAAACGTCATGATAATCTAGAGAAAACTGTCTTGGAAGGGTACATAATGGGAAAAAGAAAGAGAGGAAGACCAAGGCGAAGATGACTGCAAGACATTTTTGATGATCTGCAAATGGATGCACCAGCAGCAGGCCATCTTGCTCACAACCGAGAGGCCTACAGGAGTGCTGTTTGGGGGGGGGGGGCACAGTTCCGCAAGGGATTTGCAAATGAATGAATGAATTTGTTGTAACCACAAGATCAAAGTTAGCCATGAACTTCTCTCAAGCATGAAGATCCTGAAGCACTCATTTCTTAATGGATAGATCATAATCTACTTGAGATGATTAAAATACCACCCTTAAGGCAGATTTTACCACCACTGCCAGCAAATTACATCCTACCTCACTAGTAACTGGGGAGGGACCCAACACAGCAACTTATTTATACAATAACCACAAAAACAAGGGGTATATGGTCTCAGACAGTCCTGCTTTGCTAGACTTGATAACTTCTGTCTCAAGGGAAACAGTAACATTTAGCAAATATAACCACAGTAATTTCAATATTTAGCTGTGTAAGATGTGATGAACTAGTACAGTGGTTCTCAAACTTTTTTTGCTTTTCACTCCGAGAAGTCCTCATTAAAAATAAGCAATAAATATAACCCAGAGGAGGCCTAGATTTTTTGTTTTTAATATACGAGGGTCATATGAAAATCATGAGCAAAAATTTTTTAAAAATCAGAATTTATAGATAGAGAAAATATAAATGTATCACTTTAACCTGCATCATTTTCTTCACTTTTCAACATAATCTCCATTTCTCTGCACACATTTTTCCCATGGCTCTGCAAGTTTTAAAATACCCTCCCGGTAAATTCTGCTCCAGCTGACCGAAGGCACAGATGTGCTGCTCATGTGTCGTAATCATGTGTTCTTTCACAAAACTGAAAATATGGTAATCACTGGGTGCCAGGTTGGGGCTACGGGCAGGGTGTGGAAGAACTTCCCAACATATTTTCTGAATTTACTCAGTTGTCTGGCGAGCAGAGCTTTGTGATCTTCAGTCAACAAACGTGGGACCCAGCAGGCAGAAACTTTTCTATAGTCTAGGGTTTCAATCATTTCCTGTACTGCATTGTGTCCTATTACAAGATCTACCATGATTTCAGATACTATGACATGTCTGTCCTCTTTAATGATGTTGTTAACCCTTTCCACGTTGTATTCATTGGAGGCAGTTCAAGGGCAACTGCTGTGAAGCATATCTTGGATGCTCGTGTATCCATTTTTGAAATGTTTCACCCACCTCCTAACACTGCTAGCACCCATACACACATCTCCATAAACAAGTTGAAGTCTTTGGTGAATTTCAGCAGCGGGGATTTCCTCTTTCAAGAGGAACTCAATAGCAGCATGTTAATGAAACGAAACTGCAGCATCCGCCATTTTGTTCCTAGTTCGCGTGGTCACGTGACACATGATGGTGACATCATGCAACCTCTACATGAAGTGCAAATAATGTAGATTAAGGTGATACATTTATATTTTCTCAATCTATGAATTCCGATTTTTTATGTTATATGACCCTTGTAGCTAATCCATTCACTGGTTTGTAGACCCTAAAACATTCCTTCTGTGGGCCCCCCTCACAGTCCATGGACCCCAGATTAAGAACCACTGATCTCAGACAGTCAGTCTCTTGCGGAACTTTGCCTCCCTAACAGCTCTCATGTAGGCCTCTTGGTTGTAAGCAAGACACCCTGCTGCTGATGAATCCATTTGCAGATAATCAGCGATGTCTTGCAACCATCTTCGCTTTGGGCTTCCTATTGTAATACCACTGATTATGAATACCATCGATCTAGAAATAACAATAACGTAAGGTAAAGTTCCTGGATAATGTTGAAGTAAAGAGCCACACTCACTCAAATGGGCATCCTGACCAGACAAGTGTTTCTCATGCGGGCTATCTAATATTCTGTGAAGGACAGGTCACATGAAACAGCAGTAGCTAAGTAAGATGGGCCACATGAGGTTCTAACAGTACAGCATGACAGTCTGAACTCAAAACAGTAACATCTCAATGTGCAAGTGATGCTTATAACCATACAAGATTACAGTAAATACAACCAAGTCACTGACCAGCGGAGTGCACGCATGACTATCCACACTCTGAGCATCAACTTCGAACTCCAAAGCTACACAGCTGCAATCCATTCTGAAACACATGGATCAAATTCTAATATCAGTATGAAGCATCACATGCTTTGATATTCATTACTTTTCTATCACATAACTACAGCTTAAATATGCCTGAAAACATCAGGTTGTTAAGGTTCATTATAATACCATCATCATCATCATCATCATAATCATCACCTTTCACTCCCTTGAGAGCATAGGCCACATATAAAGGCTCTCCAGTCATCCTTGTTCTTGGAGTTATTCTCTGCTTCCTTCCATGTGTATCCCTTGCTCTGAGCACTGTCATAATTTCTCTTCTCCAAGTAAGTCTAGGTCTTCCTCGTTTTCTACTTCCTTGAGGATTCCATCTCATTATAATATAACATAAAGCAAAGTAAAGAACATGGATTACTCATCATTTGTTGTATCTTTGTTACATTTTCTTCATTACAAAGTTGTGAGGTTTTGGCGTGAGCCTTAACTCTTTCCGTGCTGGAGGAAGAAACGCGGATGTGTCTTGGGGTGCGGGAGTAAAAACGCGGGTCTTGTCTGTAAGGGGGTCTAGTTGTAAAATGGAATGGAAAACAGTAGTTCCATGGTTCTAAGGACTGTAAATGCGTCTCAAACAGCCTCTGGCAGTCAAGTCCAGCTCCTGGCCTTCCCGTGGCAGAACTGTTTAAACTGACAGGAGAAGGAGCGAGGGCGAATATCTGGCGCCTGAAAACCAGATACTTAGGGTAGATGAGTGGCACGTTTGGTAGCTCATCTGCCGCTGTTGGCGAAATTTTTCAGTTGCCATGCGTGGAGCAGTGCTCCTCCCAGCCAATGAAGAAAGGTGCAAATGAGGTTGCCGCGCAGCATCATTGCGGAAAAGGTGGTAGAAAGGATAAAGCGAAGCAAACAATCACGGCACCTCTGGTCTGGAGGTCGGCCACGTCCTGAGTGCAGTCATATCAGGTGAAATGCATGAACCAGCTTGTCCCAGAGGTTAAGACACTGCTGGCGAGACTCTTCAAATGCCGCGCGTGGAGCAAAGCTCCTCCTGGTCAAGGAAGAAATGCGGAAAAGAAATAAAGGTTGCTGTGCAGTGCCGATGGGAAAGGTTGTGGAAAGGATAAAGTGAAGTTTAATCGGTATGTCCAGTAGTATCGCTACGAGAGCTATACATACCACGGCACCTCTGCTCTAGAGGCCGGCCACGTCCGAAATAAACCTACTGGTGAAATATGCCTAAACCGGCACACACCAGGGGTGGAACTTGATGGCTAGACATGTCATGCCACCTCCGCTCTAGAGGTCGGTAACGCCTGATATACATCTATACTGGTGAATTTTGCCTAAACCGGCTCACACTAGGGGTGAATCTTTAAGGCTATGCATGTCACACTACCTCTGCTCTAGAGGTCGGTCACGTCCCAAACACGCCCATACTGGGATAATATGCCTAAATCGGCTCAACCCAGGGGTGGAAGTCACTAGTGGCGAGGATTCGTCCTCCTGGACAAAAGCTCCATCCTGGTCACAACTAGGAAGGGTAGCAGCCACGACCGCAAAATGCTGAAGTCGGAGACACTGGACCAGGGCAGTCTAGACAGGCAACCACCTCTCACCCGGCGGTGATACACGGGTATCTCAAAATACGTTGAGGTTTTCCGGTGAGAAGGTCCAACTCTGGCCTGGGTGGGCTACCGCCTCTCACCCAGCGGGGATACACTGATATCCTAAACACGTCGAGGTCTTCCGGTGAGAAAGTCCAACCCTAGACTAAACTGGTGCAATGAAAACCATGGTGTCACGCAATCCCGCTTCTGAGACCCACCAAGAATACAGACTAAAGTCCTGTGATACTCTGAACCCCTTGTGGTCCTCTCGTGTGGTCCTTTTGAGGACCACACAGGAGACCACGGGACCTAACGAGGACCACAGGCGTAAATTCAGTAGGATCACAGTGCGGTTTTGGTGGTAGAAGCGAACGAAGAAGAAGAAGAAGAAGCAGTTCCATGTACTTCCATATACTTAATATGTTTCAAAGTATAGCTAAATGAATAAAAATTTCATAAATGCAGAGTTTTTTAGGAAAAAAGAAGTAATGTGATGTTTTTAGACACTGATTGTGGCCAGCTCACCATCGGCTAGGTCTAGATTCGCGCTACTTACCCCTACTTACCATCTGAGATGTGTACATCTACTTGTCGATCTCGTATTGTGACTCCATATTGCATTCTCGCTGAATGAATGTCTGAACTAACCTCCTAACTACTCCTAACTACTTCTCCAGTCGTCTAAATATGTCTAGATCTACTTAGAAAACATTCAAGAGCAGCGGGGTTGCCATAGGCTATGTCCATACCCCTATCTACATCGTCAAAAATTGAAAAATTTCCATGCTTCGCGTCCTTGTTCTCGCTCGGCATCACTCGTAACTAGGCACGCATTCTCCATTTTGAAAGTGTCACCGGAATCGCAGACGAAATATATACAATCTAAATGTTACACCGCTTGTTTTAATGAAACAAACAATGTCACTATATCACTATATCGACCATACGGTAGCTTAGGGACACTTCCGGTGTCGATATATCGACCATACGCACGGAAAGAGTTAATTATACAAAAATATACAGGATGAGAGAGGAGATAAAGTATAGGTTCACATGAATGATACTGAAAAAAAAAAATTAATAATGAATAGAGCACTTAATAGAGCACTGAACAGAGCACAGGAGAATGTGAAATAGATGATTATAGTTAGGGTAGATGGGTTATAATGTGATGTTGTAAGGAGGTTCTGAACTATGTTACACATACTGACTATAATCATCTATTTCACATTCTCCTGGCTAGGTTAACATTGTACCACTCTCTCTCCCCTCCACTGTTTCCCCTCCCACCACCCCCAGTTACGACCCACCGATTACACATCACAGGTCTCCATTTAAACAGTCACTATGCCCTACCATAGACCAGGATGGTGACACTAGAAAGGAAGTTAGGATCAGAATTGCAAAAGCAGCATCGGTCTTCAAGAATCTTGAGAACATATGGAATTCAAAAGTTGTAAGCACAAGGACCAAGTTAAGACTGTTCAATTCAAATGTAATATCCACCCTCATTTGTGCATGTGAAAGCTGGAAAACAACTAAAGAAATAGAAAAGAAATTGGACTCTTTTGAGAACAGGTGCCTAAGGAAAATACTCGGCATCAAGTGGAATGAATTCAAGAACAATGCAGAAATAAGACAGATGACTGAACAACAACCAGTCTCATGGGTGATCAGGAAAGGGAGATGGACATATGTTGGTCACTTGATGAGAAGAAATGATCAGAGGGTCCCAAAACAAGCTATCAAGTGGAACACAACAGGCCGAAGAAAAAGAGGCAGACCGCGTGAAACTCTGAAGAGGACATTGTTAAGAGAGGCCAAGTTAACAGGCATAAAATCCTTTGATGAGGTTGAAAGACTTGCCGAAGACAGGAAAAATTGGTGAACTACTTTGCGAGCCCTATGTGACGTTTAACGGCACGGGAAGGATATAAGATATAAGATGCCCTACCATGCTCATTTCTGACACACAGCGTCCGACAAGCCATATCTTCTTACAGTTACAACTAAGTGCTCTATTCATTAATTTTTTTTTCAATATCATTCATGTGAATCTATACTTTATCTCCTCTCTCTATTTCTTTGTCCTGTATGTTTTTGTATGATTAAGACTCATGCTGAACATCACCTGGACCTGCTGGACAAGGCTCCTCTCTAAAGTTTCCATGTCATCAGAGATACAGTTCTGTGGGAACATCAATGCCTCAGTGTGACAACAAACAAAACTTAAGGAAACATGTAACCCACCATCATTAATGCCTTAACATGGCAAACAAATTAAGGAAAAAACATTATTGTCAAAAAAACAAAAACAAAAAACTGAAATGACAAAATCAGTAGTGTCATGAAATAATGTAATGATTTCATGTAAAGCAATGGTAGGAGAAAGTTTTACACAAGGAACAATACGAATGCAATCTTAAAAAACGAAAAAGGTGCCATGGCACTGCAGCGGTTAGTGTAGCTGCCTGCCTGCCATGTCTTGGCTTCAGTTCCCTCACTGAGGTGGAATTATTTCAGACCAACTGCCACCAAGGCTGACCTTGTCTTAAGGAAAGGGTATCGGGGGTTTTCTTCAGAAAACAAAAAGCGGCGAAAAAGGGTTCTGGCCTCCCTACCTCGCAAAATTTAACCTAGTTGTATAGACATCTTATCACTTCGGTAATACCGTACGGCAAAAGATCAAGAAAAATGGAGAGAGACAGTGTAAGGGCATGACATCATTTGAGGAAGAGACAAAGACCGAACCTGAGGACAAAGACATGAGCATAGAGAGATGACCTCGTAACACAGACACTGCTCACTGTCACTGTGACCAACTAGGAAAATCCAACATTGGCAGAGTCAGTCATGAGAGGAGATGCTGACCAAAAGATGCTTGGCAAAACCCACAACTTCCAACATTCACAAGCTTCAAAAACTGGTTGAAAAGTATTTTGCAATACTGCCTTTACCTAACAAACACATTACAGTTACTTCCCACAGCTTAACAGCAGTGACTAGGTATATCCGTGTGAGTTCTTCTGGCTATACAAGCACCCTATATAACCAAATCTTCATAATAATCCCTCACACAACCCAAGTCTAACTCAAAGAAATTAACTATAGCAAGCTGACAAACTGAAAATGTCTAGAAAAATTCCGCAAAAGAAAATAATATTAACATAGTTAATACATAACACAGATGGTCTCTGACTTACAATAGGGCTCTGTTCCAACAACACCATCGCAAGCTGGATCCATCATCATCCTCATCATCATCTCCTGCCATCTCCCTATGGAAGGTTGGCTGCAATGAATCTCCAATCTACTCTGCTTCTTGCCTTCGTAGTGCACTCAGCCAAACTGATTTTGTCCACCCATCTATGTCACTGTCATCCTCTTGTTCTCTTCTCTTCGATCCTTCCCTCAAGAAGGATCTTCACTATAGTATTATGCCTCTTGATGTGGCCACAGCATCTTAGTTGTCTCGATTTTATATTTCTCTTCTCACTTTTATCTGGTTTAGTACTTCCTCTGCTTTCTTTTCTGTCCACGGGATATGCCCTACTCTTCTGCATATTCTCACTTCAAGGGCCTCAATTTTCTTTTCCGTTTTCTTTTTCAGTGTCCAGGCTTCCACAGCATAAAGGAGTACTAGACTCGAGCTGGGTCAAATGTAAGTCAAATATCTTCTCTGGTGACACTGTTTTCATCTTCATTATTATAGATATTATCACTTTTTAATTTTTTTATGGCCACTTATCACTCTTTATAATTCTTCGGCAGTTGCTGAAACAGCGAGGAGAGCATGGATGGGTGTGCCCCAACAGCAACGATGCCAATTCCTAGATTCAATTTATTTATCGTGTCTTAACAAATCTGTTCTTTGTTTCAGAAGGTCGGACAACACTGAATATCAAGCAATTAAAATGTCATCTTAAAATACCATGTGACATTTCAACATTTTGTAACACAAGAGAAGCATAAGAAGCTGATGGTTGTAACTGTAAACCATAGTAACTCGAGAATGTCATAAGACAGGGAGCATCTTATTTCACTAAAACGACAGATTAAAAATTTCACATATTAATAACCTTCTATCACCAAACCATTTTCTCTATGTATATTAAAGCAGATGAAGTGGTACCTGATGAAGAGGCTGTACACTGACAAAATGCCGACGTAAATGATCCAAGCGCTCAATCAGTAACAGCTTCAGTTGATTGGCTGCAGCAAGAATTATGAACAAAATTCAGAAATGTTATCAGAGCAAGATTAAAAGAGCATGTAGCATTTATGCACTTGTTTATATCTCTCCCCCCCCCCGGTCAAATCAAACAAATGCATCATTTTATTTATTTTTTGCGGTGTTATTATTGCAGTGACAGTGCCGCAGTGGTGTAGTGGTCAGCACACTTGCATGCACATCAGAAAGTCTCTGATTCGATTTTGCACTTGGGCAAAATTTTTTTTGGGGCTGACCAGCACTGGGGTTAATCCAGCCTCAAAAAACGGGTACCTGGGGTTTCCCTAGGCAAACAAAAGCAGCGAGGACAGGTGCTGGCATCCCTACCTCAAATGCTGTAGTGGCCTAGAAATATGAAGGCACTAACACTTCACACCCCTACGGCATGAAAATGCTATGGAACTTGGATTATGGCAGTGCCATTTATTGAAGTGAAATCATCTTTTTGGATTTTGCCTCAGCTTTCTACTTCTGCTGAGAGGTAGAACAAATTTGTAGGGGACATTAACTAGTGCAGAAGGCTGACAAAAGAAGAAACCGAAAAGTCTAAACTGGTCTGTCTTTACCTAACAAACACATTACAGTTACTTCCCACAGCCTAACAGCAGTGACTAGGTATATCCGTGTGAGTTCTTCTGGCTATACAAGCACCCTATATAACCAAATCTTCATAATAATCCCTCACACAACCCAAGTCTAACTCAAAGAAATTAACTATAGCAAGCTGACAAACTGAAAATGTCTAGAAAAATTCCACAAAAGAAAATAATATTAACATAGTTAATACATAACACAGATGGTCTCTGACTTACAATAGGGCTCTGTTCCAACAACACCATCGCAAGCTGGATCCATCATCATCCTCATCATCATCTCCTGCCATCTCCCTATGGAAGGTTGGCTGCAATGAATCTCCAATCTACTCTGCTTCTTGCCTTCGTAGTGCACTCAGCCAAACTGATTTTGTCCACCCATCTATGTCACTGTCATCCTCTTGTTCTCTTCTCTTCGATCCTTCCCTCAAGAAGGATCTTCACTATAGTATTATGCCTCTTGATGTGGCCACAGCATCTTAGTTGTCTCGATTTTATATTTCTCTTCTCACTTTTATCTGGTTTAGTACTTCCTCTGCTTTCTTTTCTGTCCACGGGATATGCCCTACTCTTCTGCATATTCTCACTTCAAGGGCCTCAATTTTCTTTTCCGTTTTCTTTTTCAGTGTCCAGGCTTCCGCAGCATAAAGGAGTACTAGACTCGAGCTGGGTCAAATGTAAGTCAAATATCTTCTCTGGTGACACTGTTTTCATCTTCATTATTATAGATATTATCACTTTTTAATTTTTTTATGGCCATTTATCACTCTTTATAATTCTTCGGCAGTTGCTGAAACAGCGAGGAGAGCATGGATGGGTGTGCCCCAAGAGCAATGATGCCAATTCCTAGATTCAATTTATTTATCGTGTCTTAACATATCTGTTCTTTGTTTCAGAAGGTTAGACAACACTGAATATCAAGCAATTAAAATGTCATCTTAAAATACCATGTGACATTTCAACATTTTGTAACACAAGAGAAGCATAAGAAGCTGATGGTTGTAACTGTAAACCATAGTAACTCGAGAATGTCATAAGACAGGGAGCATCTTATTTCACTAAAACGACAGATAACAAATTTCACATATTAATAACCTTCTATCACCAAACCATTTTCTCTATGAATATATTAAAGCAGATGAGGTGGTACCTGATGAAGAGGCTGTACACTGACAAAATGCCGACGTAAATGATCCAAGCGCTCAATCAGTAACAGCTTCAGTTGATTGGCTGCAGCAAGAATTATGAACAAAATTCAGAAATGTTATCAGAGCAAGATTAAAAGAGCATGTAGCATTTATGCACTTGTTTATTCCCCCCCCCCCCCCCCGTCAAATCAAACAAATGCATCATTTTATTTATTTTTTGCGGTGTTATTATTGCAGTGACAGTGCCGCAGTGGTGTAGTGGTCAGCACACTTGCATGCACATCAGAAAGTCTCTGATTTGATTTTGGACTTGGGCAGAATTTTTTTTGGGGCCGACCAGCACTGGGGTTAATCCAGCCTCAAAAAACGGGTACCTGGGGTTTCCCTAGGCAAAACAAAAGCAGCGAGGACAGGTGCTGGCATCTTTACCTCAAATGCTGTATTGGCCTAGAAATATGAAGGCACTAACACTTCACACCCCTACGGCATGAAAATGCTACGGAACTTGGATTATGGCAGTGCCATTTATTGAAGTGAAATCATCTTTTTGGATTTTGCTTCAGCTTTCTACTTCTGCTGAGAGGTAGAACAAATTTGTAGGGGACATTAATTAGTGCAGAAGGCTGACAAAAGAAGAAACCGAAAAGTCTAAACTGGTCTGTCTTAATGTCATCGTGTAACATGTGTAGCCTTTGCTTGATCACACTGTGAGAGTAGGAAGGGGAGGTTGTATGAATCTTCTGTTTACTGTCCAGGTTTAAACTGTTTCAAGCGGTTAAAAAGCAGCTAAAAAAAAAATCTATCACAGAATTTTTGGTAGGAATAACCACTTCTGTGGCACATTATTTGTGGTTTTTTTTTTTGTCAGTTCAACACCATTATTCATCTCAGTGGATGGCAATATTTCATTTCAATGAGAAAACCAACTCAAGCAAAAATATTTTCATTTCTTCCCCCATCATTTTTAAACAGATCACAGCTTGTATTTGTATGGTTTAGAAGTTTCTTCAAAATAATGTCTCTTGTCAATAACTGTGCTAAAACAAAACTGACAGTAACCGTAGACTGAATCTGTGATAATCATAAAACAGTGACAACAGAATCTGTGACAACCATAAATAGTGACAATAAGCTTTGTAACAACTAAAAAAAAATTATAAGAGAATTTGCGACAACCACAAAAGAGTGACAAAAGAATCTGTGACAAGCACAAAATAGTGACAACAGAATTTGTGACAACCATAAACAGTGACAACAGAATCTGTGACAACCATAAACAGTGACAACTTACAGTCGACGGTAAACCATTCAGGGTGGGTTGTACTGGAACTCTGGCTCTCCCTCTCACAGAATTCAAAAACTTCACAGTTTGAAATTATCACACCATCACGGGCCACTTGAAGTGTTACATATCCTGGCCTGTGGTCTACACAAAAGAGTTTTTAAAAATATACACTGGACAATTTTTTAACATTCTTTTCCTTTCATTAGCATTTACAACCTAGTACCATGAAGGATAAACATTCAAAAAGGATGCATCAATGTACCAACAAGGATTCTCAGACTTGTCTTGTGCTGTAACTGGGAGCTGGTGTTCTTTGTAGCTGATGCTGTGAAGATGTTGAGGCACAACATCGTATCGGCCTGGGAGTGGGTTATGGCAGTTAATTTTCAGTCCCAGAGTACAGCTAAACAGCAGGGGATGTGCAATAGCAGACTCATCTACCATGGGGACTATAGCGATCCTTGCCCCGTTAACCAGGCTATGCCTGTTACTGAGGATACCAATGGCGAGGTGGGACAGGGTTTTGGTCAGCTATGATTCGCTAACCCCGACACTAGCATATCACCTATGGGTCGCTGATTATTCTCGGACTTAAGATAGCACATTTTGCCAAAGTGGAGCCAGAAAAAAAGGTGAGTTTCTTGACAGACTCTAAAACCATGGAGACCATGACAACCCCTAACCTCTTCACTAGAAGCACTAATGGAGAGGCTGCGGCCACTTCTAGTTCATTAGTCCTGATAACTACGCTATCATTCTGATCCTCCCTAATCTAGCATTATCATCTTTTTTTCTCCCCAGCTCTTCTTCTTCTTTCACTTTCAAGTATTGACTGCTCATGCTATATCCGCAGCCTTGCTGCCCTGATGAAGTCTGCTGTCTTCTCCAGGCTTAGTTTTTCTTTCAGATCCTCTTCCTGATCTGTGATCCGAGGTTTAAGTAGGTCGGACAGGCCTGCAGGGTCATGCTCTGGCATCTGGATACCAAAGCTGCAGGGACATTTGTTTGTGTGTACATTTTAAGACAACAGAGGTGACTCGGGAGTCTGCAGCATCCCATTCTTTGATGGAAATGTGTAGGTTTTTTTCCCCCAAGTTGTGTTTAGTTTGCTGTGAATGATGGTTTTTGCTCCCGAGCTGTTTCATTGGCTGCTATATAAACATCTTATTTCTGTTTCCTCGCCCACATCCTTGTGTCTTCTGAAGAAGAAATTCAAATGAAGAAAACTCACAGGCAGCTGCTCTCAAATCTTTTCTCTCCAATTCTGAAACCCCAAGAAAAATATAAGGAAAAAAATGTTACGTGGAAATATACACAGTCATGTATTGACTCTGAGCCAACCAAGTTGCAGCTATTTGTACTTACAGCCAAGGTCCCATAACATCATCATCATCATCAGGTGCCGTGCCGACTGGTGTTGGCTGTTATGCTTCCCCAGAGTATGCTATCCTTCATGCAGGCCATCAGCTCAGTTGATGATCTCTCACATCATCCTGTCAGACTGTCCAGTATCATTTCTCTTGGTCTTCTTCTTGATCTTCTTCCTTCTATTTTGCCTGTTGTTATATTTTCAATGCCCCCTCTTGCATGCCCTATGAAAGTACACTGTCTTTCTCTTATTTTTTTGACAAGATTTTTTGTCTCTGCAGCTATTTTCATACATTCTTCATTAGTTATTTTTGCTGTCCAGGGGATTCGCAACATTCTTCTAATAAACCACATTTCTGCTGCTTCCAATGATTTCTGTGCAGATCTGCCTATTGTCCATGGTTCACTTCCATATAACAAGATAGGTTCAATATAGCATTTTAGGACTCGTTTTCTAACATTCGTTGATAAGGATGTATTGGTTAATATGTTTCTCATTCTCTGAAATGCAGTCTTTGCTTGGCCTATTCTGTTCCTAATTTCTGATCTGCATTTCCCATCTGAAGTTATTACTGCTCCAAGGTATTTGAATTTCTGCACCTGCTTTAGAATAGTTCAGTTTAATTTTATACTGCATGTTGGTGGATTCTGTTTCTTAGATATAACCATAGCCTCTGTCTTTTTTATGTTTAAAGTAAGGCCTTTCTGTTCACTTCCTTTAGCAACTTTATCTAAGAGATTTTGCAGGTCCTGTTGGTTCTCAGCTATCAGTACTGTGTCGTCAGCATACCGAAGGTTGTTAATATTGTATCCTCCAATTTTTATGCCTAGTTCTGTGATGATCATTCTTAGAATATTCTTGCTATACAGAGAAAAAAGGTCTGGAGATAGTACCCATCCTTGTCCCATAGCAACATGATTCTTTATATAATGGGATGTGGTTCATATTTTGTGATCAATTTCCACACAGTTACTGCACTGATTTGCACTGTATTAGTGTCTATTCACCTTGTAACATGCTTATAGAAGTGAACTATACTTAGTGTCTATTCACCTTGTTTATAGTAGTGAACAGCACTTAGGGTCTATTCACCTTATAACATGCTTATAGTAGTGAACTGCACTTAGCGTCTATTCACCTTATAACATGCTTATAGTAGTGAACCGCACTTAGCGTCTATTCACTTTGTAACATGCTTATAGTAGTGAACCGCACTTAGCGTCTATTCACCTTGTAACATGCTTATAGTAGTGAACCGCACTTAACGTCTATTCACCTTGTAACATGCTTATAGTAGTGAACCGCACTTAGTGTCTATTCACCTTATAACATGCTTATAGTAGTGAACCGCACTTAGCGTCTATTCATCTTGTAACAAGCTTATAGTAGTGAACCGCACTTAGCGTCTATTCACCTTGTAACATGTTACAGTAGTACACTGTACTTAGTGCCTGACCTTTCCTTATAACAGCTGACATACAGCCAAATCAACTCACTCCCAAATCTGGCCATATGTCTGCCTTTGGCTTATACATAAAACTGTCACTTGAACAAAAGGGGGACATCATGACGGAGAGTGTCAGCAAGAAAGAAACGAGGCTTCCTCTAAATGACAAAAGCTTCCCCTCCAAGTTCTTAATGCTTTTACTTAACACAAGATCCAAAGCATTTCACCGAGAGACCTCCAACAGAAGCAAAGGGAAACCACCATCATACATATCAAGAAAAATCAGAAAAAAGGAAAAACACAAAAAACTTAAAATAAAAATGGATAATATTAAGTATTGCTGTTCTTGTTCTTGTATCTTCCTGGAACTGTGAGCAGATGTTCTTTGCTGCTGACGCAGAGAGGGTATTGAAACACAGCATTTGTGAGAAATGGGGAGAGAGCTATAGTGGGCATTTATTTTTTTTTTCAGACTCTTCAATGGAGCTAAAAAAAGCAGGAAAAGGTGGGGGGGGGGGGCGCTTCTTTGGCCTCTACCATCATGTGGAACATAAAGCCCCTGCCAGGCTTAATCTGCTACTGCAGGCACCAACAGAGAGGTGGGCCAAGGGCCCACCAACCCTGATGCAAAGCAGTCAGCTATGGGCCGCCCGACCACTACCTTGAACTATGGATTCGTGGAAACAACCTTCTCTATCAGTTATGCTAAAATTTACTGTAAAAAAAAATTCATTAATGTAGCACCTGGGTGTGTTTTCAACTCAGCAACCGCTAATAATTTAGCTGCCTGGCGTCCACTGTACAAGAACGAGAACTCTAGCCGTTATAAGACATAACAAAATGACATACTCACTCTGAGTGAAACATCGCAAAAGTCCGGGCTGAAGCAGCAATGCTGGAATGTGTTTCCCATCAAAGACACAGGAGTAGTGGGAGCTTTTGCTGAACCATGGCCCAGCGATGAGTATCTTTGTAGGAGTCTGAAACATTTAATAAGTAACTCTGTTACATCATCTCATAATCTGTTACATCATCTCGTAATCTGTCACATCATCTTGTAATCTGTTACATCATCTCATAACCTGTTACATCATCTTGTAATGTTAAAGCAGAATCCTCTGGATTCTATCTTATACGCGTCTAGAATGTAAACTGTAGATGCAAGCTTGTTGCTTATAGTTATTCATCTCTCTGTCGATTTCACTACTGCCCACTGTACTAATATTCTTTCTTACATTACTGTTAGCTGTTATCTCGTTTTAAAATCCACGACTGTTCTGTGTTGTTATGCGTCTGTTTTGTTATTCACTTCACAGACTAACTTGCTCTCAGGTACGTTCATCCTCTCTCAGTGGCAATAGTAATACAGAAACAGCAACTTTATAATTTGAAGTGACTTTAATGATGCACGGGGTGACGATGAGTCGATGAGCGATATGACGAGGATGACAAGGCATCAGCACACTCCGTGAACACAAGACTGGACGTAATTTACAATTCCTCTACATAACATATGTTCCCGGCAGATGTTTGCTGCCATAAGAACATCCTACCACACACAACTCTTTGCTTAACGACTACATTTCTAACAACCTAAATCTACACCTTGTCCAGACGATACACAGAACACAACTCTCTCTCAGTCATATGATTTCTCTCTCATCTGACCTTTTCCCTATCATATTTTACTACTACAGCTGACAAGTAAGATGCTGCTTGATTTTAGTGTTATCTATACTGTCAGACTAAGACTTACTGTATTTTGTGATTAATATATTTTGTGATTAGTACATTTTGTGTCCAATGATGATAGCTTTGGCCGTTTGTGTGTTTAGTGTAGCAAATGTGGGAAGGATGGACAGACACACAGACACACAAGCGCACACACACACACAAACGGGCCTAGTTAAAGCCCTTGTAATGGACTCTGCTTAATGTCAACTCCACTTAATGTCACCATATTTTGATGGTCCCACCGTTGTAACATTATGCGGGTTCGACTGTATAATAAAACACAGACAAATAAAATGAAGTTTCACTAACATACAGAAAAATAAAGTGAAAATTTTATTAACATATGGAAAAATAAAGTGAAAACTTTACTACATACAGAAAAATAAAGTGAAAATTTTATCAACATATGGAAAAATAAAGTGAAAACTTTACTACATACAGAAAAATAAAAACTACTAACAAATAGAAAAATAAAATGAAAACTTTACTAACATACATACAAAAAGAATGGACAATACTAACATACAAAAAAAGATAGAAGTAAAAACTACTAACATACAAAAAAATAAAACATGAAATAGAAGAAAATAAAGTCCTCACCTTTGTATATGCCCAGTCTGGACTAAAGTCTTTTATCACAGAGTTTGCTTCAGAATCAGGTCCCCCCTGGCTCCTAGGGACATCTGAGTTATCACACACAAGGGACTCCCGTGGTAGAGAGGTGTTTAAACTGGGGGAATATGAGGGCAATGGGCGGGCTGGATCTCCTGGATGGAGGCATGATGATGAGGGTGATGAGGATGATGGTGGCAGATGAGGAGGGCATGGCTGTGCCATCTGATGGTACTGATGTTGTGGACTGTGCTGGTACACCATGGCACTGCTTGTACAGCCAAATGAGGCGATGTTTTCTGAAGAGAAATATTTATACCTAAAAACTGTGTAACATAAAGAAGACAACCTCAACCAAAAGTCATAGATAAACTTTGTGTAGCAGTTATTAATGCTGCCTAAACTTTGATGAGGTTGAAAGGCTCGCTGAAGACAGCAAAAATTGGTGAACTACCTTGCAAGCCCTATGTGATGTTTAACGGCACGGGAAGGATATAAGATATAAGAATAAACTTTGATATTTCCAAACAGTAAAGCAAGGGTATAAACAACCTCTGCAGAACTTGAAGGATAGTAATGGAAACATGATGAATAATGAAGAGAAAATCTGTACCAGATGGAAAGAATATTTTGAAAAACTAAACTGTGAAGAGCCTATAAACACATTACCATGCAAAGGAATACAGAATATGAAACAGAGGAACCAGACTTAGAAGTCATCTACAGTGTTATGCTTCTACAAAACAACAAAGCAACAGGTTCAGATCGAATTGCTGCAGAACTGATTAAGGAAAGAGGTCTAAATCTACAAGAACAGATATGAGCACTAATACAACAGATATGGAGAGAAGAAAAACTCCCTTGAGAATGGAAAGAATCATTACTGATCTCAGTATTCAAAAAAGGCGATAAAAGCAATTGTGAAAAATACAGAGGAATATCCTTACTGGTGAAAGAAGAAAGCAGTACAGAATAACGAGCAAAAATACTAAGATATACTGACGACATTGACCTAGGAGGGGGACACTGTAAAAGAGGTCACCAATATTTGCATACACCTGAGAGATGTGGTGCTAAAAGTGGGCCTGACCATTAACCTAGATAAGACAGAGTGTATGAAGATATCAAGAGACCAGAGGCAGAATGATCCAGATTATATAAATGTTGGAGATATGATCATTAGGAAAGCAGAAACATACAAATATCTAGGCACAACCTTCAACAGATGCAAACATAGTAAGTGAGGAAATTAAAAGCAGAGTACAGATAGGGAATAAATTATACTTTGCCTTGTAAAATCTGTTAAAATTCAAAATCCTGTCCCAAAACACCAAAATATCAATCTATAAAACTATAATAAGACCAGCCGTCATGTATGGATCAGAAACGTGGAGTACAAAAAAGAAAAATGAACGACAATTACAGATCTTTGAGAACAAGATCCTAAGAAGAATCTTTGGGCCCATAAAGGATACCAACAGTGGAGAATGGAGAGCTAGAAAGAACATTGAACAGTTTATTCAAATCCCAGTGAATTATACATGTCTTGAAAATGAACAGACTATGTTGGTTGGGCCATGTAGAAAGAATGGAAGAGAACAGACAAGTGAAAATGATGTATGTACAAGAGATGGGGGAAACAAGACCAAGGGGGTGGACCAAGACAGAGATGGAGAGACAACATAGAAGAGGATATAAAAGAAATTGGTGTCACCAAGTGGAGAGAGAAGATTAAGAATAGAGAGGAATGGAGGTGAACTTTATCTGCAGCAATAAGCCTTAATGGCTCGGAAAGCTGAAAAAGTAGTAATTACAGGTTATCTACTAGAGGTTCTGTAACTACAGCTCAACTCCAGTGCATTAGAATTCCTGTAATGTAACAGACAAGAGGAAAATCCTTGAACAGGATAAGGCATACACATAAGACAGTAAAGGTTTTGTTGCTCTATTCCCGTGGATCTCTTAGCACCATGCTCATCGCAGCCAGTGAGCTGAAAGTGTTCAGACACATATATCATGTTAAACTGGGGGTGCATTATAGTGGCCATTTTTTTCAGTACCTGGGTAGAGCTAAATATGTGTGTGTGTGCATGCATACATTGTGTGTGTGTGTGTTATACTTCTTTAGCAGACCCATCACCATGGAGACTACAGTGATCTCTATCTCATTAACCAGGCTTGATCTATCTCTGGGGGCACTAACGAAGAACTAGGACAGGGTCTTGGCTGGTTATGATCCAAACTGGACACATCTTCACATCCAGAGAGGGTAGTAGGCAGATGCAAGACTGGGAGGATGCAAGACTGGGAGGATGTAAGACTGGGAGGATGCAAGACTGGGAGGAGTAACAGGGAAGAACAAAATGAAAATCAGAGAAGATATGAATTCTAAACCCAATGTTTCATCAAGGATGACTAATTGTGTAGGCCAAAACATGGTTATACAACAATACCTCCAAAATGTTTTCTCTGCACAAAGAGACTATTCCAATTCTGACCTACTGTTGGGTTCTAGTTGTTGGATATCTCTTTCACTTTTCCCTTCAGAAATTTTGTAAATCAATACAGGATGGGAAGATTCATTTATTTCCTAGAGTTTGGCAGTCTAACATTATGTTTTCTGATAACCATTTCCAGAACTTCTACCTCGGGTATGCTCTAAAGCACTAGTCTGCAGCTGCATTATCAGTTCGGTATTAAATACCAACATATGGAACTCAAATGTTATAAACACAAAAAACCAAGCTAAGATTACTCAATTCATATGTGATATCCTCAAGGAAATAGAAAATGAGGAAGACCTAGACTTACTTGGAGAAAAGAAATTATGACAGTGCTCTGAGACAAAGGGATGCACATGGAAGGAAGCAGAGAATAATTCCAAGAAGAGACTGGAGAGCCTTTATCCATGGTTTATGCTCTCAAGGGAGTGAAAGATGATGGTGATGATGATGATGTGATATCCACCCTTATTTATGCATGTGAAAGCTGGAAATCAGCTAAAGAAATAAACCCTTTTGGAAACAAATGCCTAAGGAAAATGCTATAAAGTGGAACGAATGCAAGAACAACACAGAGATAAGACAGATGAGCAAACAATGTGTCCCATGGATGATCAGAAAGAGAAGATGGACATATGTAGGCCGTGTCATGAGAAGAAACAATCAGAGAATACAGAAACAAACTATCAAGTGGAGCACAACAGGCCGAAGAAAAAGAGGTCGACCACGTGAACTCTAAAGAGGACATTGTTAAGAGAAGCCATTTTAGTGGCCATAACATCCCTTGATGAAGTTGAAAACTCTTCGAGAACAGGAGAACTTGGCAAACAACTATGCGAGCCCTATGTGATGTTTAACGGCATGGGAAGGATGTAAGAAGATTAAGTACCAATTACTGAATGCAAACAAATAAGGGTTTATGACATTGCAATATTGCATGTAAGATGGTCACCCGCAACTTAAATGTAGCCAGGAAAGTGGACCATGGATGTAAAGAAAAAGCTTTTGAACTACTGCTCCAGAGTTTAATAAACTATTTACAAGACAAACGACGACGTCCATTTTGGCAATCAGTCAACCATAGCTGACATGCCAGTGTAAGGGTCGGTGAACCATAGCTGACATGCCAGTGTAAGGGTCGGTGAACCATAGCTGACATGCCAGTGTAAGGGTCAGTGAACCATAGCTGACATGCCAGTGTAAGGGTCGGTGAACCATAGCTGACATGCCAGTGTAAGGGTCGGTGAACCATAGCTGACATGCCAGTGTAAGGGTCGGTGAACCATAGCTGACCAAGACCATGTGATACCCCCAGTTACAGGCCTAGTCTGGCTAATGAGACAGGGACTGCCATAGCCTCCTTGATGGTGTGAAGTCTGCTAAAGCTTATTAGCTGCACTCGGGGACTGAAGAAGTAGCTGCCATGACTTACTCCTATGCTGATATGATTCTGTCCTCTGCGCCTTCACAGCACTGGCTGCAAAGAACACTAGTTTGTCTTCTACCTCCCTGGGAGATACAAGACAATTACAATAAATATGCCACAATCATATGATCCATAAGTTATATTTTACATCTTACATCCTTCCTATGCCGTTAAACGTCACACAGGGGTTGCATGATAGTTCACCAAGTTTTTCTGTTTTTGGCATCAACCTACTTATTTGGCCTCTCTTAACAATGTCCTCTTTAGAGTTTCATATGGTCAACCTCTTTTTCTTTGGCCTGTTATGTTCCACTTGATAGCTTGTTTTGGGATTATCCAACTGTTTCTTTCATCAAGTGACCGATATATGTCCATCTCCTTCTTCTTCATATGCACGCTGGCGATTATGTGCGGTACCCTGGTTTTTGCGATGTGCCTTTTGACTGGGTACTTCCGACTTCAGCACCTGTCCTTGCTAGGGCAGACTGTGGTCTCGCTTGGACTGCCATGAAGACAGTGGTGTAGGCTGGACTGGTCAAAACTTTGTTTTCCAGCCTCTGGTGGCTGTACTTAAGCCCTTTCTCCATGTCAAATCCAGCATGCAACGTTGGCTGGCCAGACGGCTTTGGGACAGTTCCACAGAGACACTGACTTTGGAATGAGGAATCTGATGAGTGCCTCAATGATATCCACTCCCCACCACCTATAATCTGCTGACTCTGTTTTGTTTACATCATTCTGATAGCCAGTGCTGTAAAGACCCATAGGCTTGTCATGTCCTGGATTCATTGGTTTCACACCAGATTTTCCTCATTCCCGCAGGCGATCTCCACGTCCCCATCCATCCACCAACCTGACACCACATTTCACAAAGATAACAATTAGTGTTGATTGCTACAGGTTTCTGGACTACAGAAGCAGGTCATAGTTTTTAAGCAAACAGATCTATGCTATCTTTATAAGAACTGCAAAGAGCAAAACCTCTATCTTAATGCGAAGAAAACTAAATTGATAACAACTGACAAAATAAACAAGGCAGCTGAAATATGTATCAATGAGGAAAAACTGAAAGGAGTGGAGAGTTTTGAATATCTTGGATCACTACTAACTAATAATGGAGATACAATGAGGGGAAATTAAAAGGAGGACATCTATCGCTCTTCAGAAAGTAAAACAACTAAAAAATCTGTGGAGAGGAACAGACAGAACCACAAAAATAAGATTTTTAAGGGAATGCATCTTTCCTATCTCAACATATGCCTGTGAGAACTGGACACTTAACAAAACAGCTGAGAAACACATAAATGCCTTTGAATGTAAATTCTACAGAAGAGTTCTTCAAATATCATGGACACAAAAAAAGAACAAATATATCCATACTACAAGAACTTAATATTGAAGAAGACTGGCTAGTAAAGAGGATTAAAGAGAGAAAACTTAAATATTTTGGACACATTAAACGTCATGATAATCTAGAGAAGACCATCAAGAAAGGGTACATAACGGGAAAAATAAAGAGAGGAAGACCAAAGCAAAGATGGCTGCAGGACAATGTTGATGATCTGCAAATGGATGCATCAGCAGCAGGCCATCTTGCTCACAATCGAGAGGCCTACAGGAGTGGTGTTAGGGAGTTCCACAAGGGACAGGTAAATGAATGATGATGATGATCTATGTTCTCTGTCTCAAAATGCTTTGTTAAGATAAGTGTGTTCTTAACACAATTGTTCCCTGGGAAATCTACTAATTATATGCCATTAGTTTCAAGAACAATAACAATTATGAAGACATGATTTAAACCAGTGATCACATTAAGTGGAAATTACCAGTTGATCAGCAATAGAAAATGAGAAGAAAAAAACTTTTGGAGGTCATCAATTATTGTAACTGGTTTATATTATCAAAAGCCTATTAAAAAAAAAACCCCAGTGAAATCAGTTGCAGGATAATCAGGCCAGTGGACTGAGGATACTTAGTTTGCATGGAGGAGAATCAGACAGTGGACTGATGATACTTAGTTTGCATGGAGGAGAATCAGCCAGTGGACTGATGATACTTAGTTTGCATGGAGGAGAATCAGCCAGTTTTGACTTTAGTTCAGCACGTGAGCACTTTGTAAAGATTAAATCTCTTCACAAATAAATCCTAGGATGATCACTGACTTAAACTTGTCTCTCATATATAAACTACTTTGATTGTCATTAACAGTCTCTCATATATCAACTACTTTGATTCTGAGCCATTAATATTCTCTCATATATCAATTACTTTCATTCTGAGCCATTAATATTCTCTCATATATCAACTACTTTCATTCTGAGCCATTAATATTCTCTCATATATCAATTACTTTGATTTTGAGCCATTAATATTCTCTCATATATCAACTACTTTGATTTTGAGCAATTAATAGTCTCTCATCAACTACTTTGATTTTGAGCAATTAATATCCTCTCATATATAAACTACTTTGATTTTGAGCAATTAATATTCTCTCATATATCAACTACTTTGATTCTGAGCCATTAATATTCTCTCATATATAAACTACTTTGATTTTGAGCAATTAATAGTCTCTCATACATAAACTACTTTGATTCTGAGCAATTAATATCTAGTCACTCAAATTACCTTGGCCATTATCTTTCTCCACTACAGCCATTTCAGCACTGTTAAGGGGCTGCTCTGAGAGACCAGAAGTGGCGAATGGTGAGCAGCCTAGGTCGGACACATCATCAAGGTCATTGAGATCAAGGAGGTCATCAAGGTTGAGATCTGCACTAGGCAGGGAGGAAAAGCTGCCATCAAAAGTATCACAGGAAACTGGGTTGGTGATCTGAAATTTACGTCATTTTTGTAACAGTTGCATTTGATAACTAGTGCATTTCTGAACAGATCTAAAATCCTAACTCCAATATTAATACACTGAACAGTTTAAAAATGTGAAAGACTTCTTCTTCTTCTTCTTCTGTGTTTGAGGTTGTTAGTCACTTCAGATCCTGATCCCTGTCGACATGGCAAAGCCCACAGTCCTCTCCAGATCCTGATTGGAGCCCCAAAGTTTTTGCCCCAAGCTTGTGTCCTCTGGCCATGTCTCATGCCTCAGGCCTGCATGGTTCAGGCATTCTTGTAGGATTTGTTCTGGAGTCTGAACTCCACTGCCACATGGACACTCGTCTGTGTGAGACATTTTGAGTTGATGCAGGTGGCCTGTCCTTAGGTGAAAGAGGATGGTTTGCTGATGTCTTTGTAGTTGGTGTACTGGATCTGGTTCATTGTTGCATTTCAGTTTCTTTTTCCATTCAGATTATATACGGTTTTCGCCTCTTGGTATTTTACTGGATGACTGGTTTATCTTGATTGCTGCCAGTTTTGGATAGGCTGCCAACTATTCCACAGTGGGATGGTACCCATTGTATAAGAAATAGAATGTCAGGTATGAAGAAACAAAACCAAAGCAAGACCAACAACTCAGATAATCACGAGTACAACAAAATAACACTAAACAGTGTAGTAGTGTACAATTCAACATGTCCGCTCTTGGCATTTTAGGTCTCTCTACACACTGTTTCTATTCTGCATCGTCTTGTTACTGTTAGATCTTTTCCTTCAATGTCACCTTACAGACGTCACTGACAGTGCTCACTGATAGCTGTCACTGATAGATTCATTGAAAGATTAGTTCACTGATAGATTCATTGAAAGATGCCATGACAGGCCCACTAATAGCTGTCATTAACAGAGCCCACTGATAGCTGTCACTAACAGAGCCCACTGTTCGCTGTCACTAACAGAGCCCACTGATAGCTGTCACTAACAGAGCCCACTGATAGCTGTCACTAACAGAGCCCACTGTTCGCTGTCACTAACAGAGCCCACTGTTCGCTGTCACTAACAGACCCCACTGATAGCTGTCACTAACAGACCCCACTGTTAGCTGTCACTAACAGAGCCCACTGTTAGCTGTCACTAACAGACCCCACTGATAGCTGTCACTAACAGAGCCCACTGTTAGCTGTCACTAACAGACCCCACTGATAGCTGTCACTAACAGAGCCCACTGTTAGCTGTCACTAACAGACCCCACTGATAGCTGTCACTAACAGAGCCCACTGTTAGCTGTCACTAACAGAGCCCACCAATAGCTGTCACTAGCAGAGTCCACTGATAGCTGTCACTAACAGAGCCCACTGACAGCTGCCATGGGTCTGTCAACCAAGTAAAGCTGCTACTGTAGAAATGTCACTACCCTGTGAGTCTCATCATCATCATCATCATCATGTGCTCTCACTACTTTGACGGCTGCCATAATGGATGGCAAGTGCATCCAATTATTCTTCATGCTGGAAAACTCCAGATAAGCTGCTTGTGGCCTACCATCTGAGCTCTTGCATTATAATTTATAACTCTTGTCTTCTTACTCATTTGATTTCGATTGTGCCATTTAAAATGGATCCTGAAAAATGCAATGCTACCTAACGAGTATAAATCCATCTACATAATATACTATATACTGCGTATCTGCAGTAATTTTTATCATGCTTGTATGTGTTCATGGACAACACAGAACTGGACATGCTCCTATGGTTCATGTATATATATATACACGAGTATATATCCCTTTGGTCTTTCAGGTACCCAAGGCACATGGGGTTTCTGCAAGGGTTTTCCACAAATCCCTGTCCTTGGCCTTTTTTTTTCTGTTCTTGCCCATTTATGCCCTCTATTATTCAACATCGTCTCTGTCTGTTCCTTGTCATGTCTCCTTCGGTCAGTTTCCTGATATGTCCCTCTCCTTCCACCTGCAATTTTTTTCCCCCTGCTTCTGCTTCTGTAGCAGTCCGATGTTTTTTTTTTTTTGTCAGATAAGAGTTGCTGGTCCTATGATGAACCCTCTTTAGTCACCTTTTACAGTCATGCTTGGTAGGGTGCAGTGGTCCTATTCTTTGCACCCCAGGCTTGTGCCCAGGTCCCAGGTCCCACTCTGGGTGATTCATGCATGTGGACTGGAAACTCTGATAAAATTAATGTCAACATAATGCACTTACATTTTCACTGTCAGCTTAGCTAACAAATGATTATAACTGGAGTCAGAATCAGCATCAACAAATCCAGATAAATGACAGATCCAATAATAGACAAAGTATTACTTCATTTTGAACTGGTTAATTTTAGTCTTTTTAAACATATGAGAAGTGGAAATTACCATATTTTTCACTGAAGTATTCAATCCTGATGGTCCGGCCATCGGTTCTGATGGTTCTTGCTGTCGGTGGTGAGGCTGCTGTTGCAGGAGGAGATTCTGTGCTTGGTGTGACGGGGAAGTCGGGATCTGAGAAGAGAAAACAGAACTCGGCTCCACAGCACTTTTCCCGAGCGCCCAGGTAAAAACAGTGCTGGGTTCTTTCCTTAAAACTGTGTTTCCAAAGGTGGGGATGGAGATCTCAGAACGTGTGGAATTATACAGTAAAGAGTCAGGACTTTTGTTCAAAGTTTCAACTTTTTTATCAATATTGAACTCATCTTTGAATGTGACATCACTGAGGTTTGTTTGGAACAAATTACTCATCTTAAAAGGGAATGGTTTCAATGCGCTGCTTGCAGTGGGGAACATGCTGATGAACTTGTGGTCATGGTCTTGCTGGTGTGACTGTGGTTCATGTTTTGTGTCTTCACTGGTGGTTGCCATACATGACGAGTACAGAAATGGCTGGGGTGGTTGAGTGAACGCTGAACTTGTTACTGCAGTTAATGCCCCTGTAAAGTGCGATGGACTTATCTGCTCCTGGGATTGTTGCGTGAAGGGAGACATAAATAGGTTTGACGTGGTTGTGATGGCGGATGTTCCAGGTGTGGAGGCTTGTGGGTTTACAAATGAACTGGCGGGAGCCGAACTCTGTGCCTGAGGATGTGATGAGATTCGATTGAGAACAAAGCCTCCAGGACTCTGGCTGGCAATAAGAACTAGTCCCTGGCTGTTGGTGAGAGTAACAGGCTGAGATACACTGGTGGGGCTCAGAAATCCTGACTGATGCTGAAAAGGTAACAGATATATGACTGATGTTTACTGACAACTTTAATGGGAAAAAATACAGGTTTTTGAAAGTGAAAACACAGCAAAACGAATCATGAAACATGTAATATTTGCTTGACTAGTTAGTTAGGAAGGCCCATCAACCATGCACTCCAGCGCTCCGATCTTCTCTTCAATATTTCCCTCAGCGAAACGTTACAATTACACCCATTCTTTTTTGGGTAACCATCTGTCTAAAGTTCTTGATGAACTGTTCCTTTTTCACCACCCTAGGTCCCAACTCTTTCATTCTTGACAACAATGCCAATTCACAGTTGTCAGTGAAGTCCAAAGGATCTGCTTCTCTTAGAGCACTGATGATGTCTGATCAGTCCATCACCTACCTTTCCTCCATGACAGCTGAGTCAACCAACTGATCTGCTCGTTCACTTCTCTTGACACCTGGATGTTCTGGTTAAAAAGCAGATGTCAGTCAGTGGAACTGTGATGCCTGCAGGGATTTGAGTCCCTCAAGATGCAGTGCTGCGTGAAGTCTCGTGACTTGAGCCGGCTCAGAGCTTTTGTCAAGCCACGGTTTCTATTGTAAGGTTGCTTGTTTTGCAAGCGAATCGTGAAGACTCAGGCATGCCTCTTGTAGAATTAACAGCCTCGCCATCTCTGGTGTCATCACTACTTTGGTGCTTTGACCTCAGAATCTCCTGCAGCATGAATACATTCTCTGCATTTTCTGTTAAGTGTAATGTGAGCAGAAATGAACTTTGAAGTTTGCTGGAGCAAGTATCTATTCCTGTACAGGATCTATATTATCAGGAGAGTAAGCCTCACAAATTACATCTTCCAAAACCTAGACTTGATTTTTACAAGAAAAACTTTAGTTATTCTGGTGCTCATCTTTGGAATACCCTCCCATACTGTATAAAAAATATAAATTATACTCCCTCCTACAACTACAAACTTTCCCCAATATCTAACTGATGTCGACTACATGCCTCCATGAATCATAAAACTTAAAAGTTATCTTAGACTGCTCTTACAGACACCATTCACTCATTCATTCATTTGCATGTCCCTTGCGGAACTTTGCCTCCCAAACAGCACTCCTGTAGGCCTCTCGGTTGTGAGCAAGATGGCCTGCTGCTGCTGCGTCCATTTGCAGATCGTCAACAATTTCTTGCAGCCATCTTCGTTTTGGTCTTCCTCTTTTTCTTTTTCCCATTATGTATCCTTCCAATATGGTCTTCTCTAAATTATCATGACGTTTAATGTGTCCAAAATATTTAAGTTTTCTCTCTTTAATCCTCTTTACTAGCCAGCCTTCTTCAATATTAAGCTCTTGTAGTATAGATATATTTTTTCTTTTTTGTGTCCACGATATTTGGAGAACTCTTCTGTAGCATTTACATTCAAAGGCATTTATGTGTTTCTCAGCTGTTTTGTTAAGTGTCCACGTCTCACAGGCATATGTTGCGATGGGAAAGATGCATGACCTTAAAAATCTTATTTTTGTAGTTCTGTCTGCTCCGTATTTTATACAGACACCGAATACAGTTAATTGTTTATTCTGAATAGTCCCGAAATTTTTGTTTAGTAGATAGTCATTTATATATGTATGTAGTTACTTCTGTACCGAGTGAATGGATAAGAGCGAAACATAAATGTTTTATTTTATGTCTCTCAGCTTCAGTGTTATTTATGTTTGTTATATGAACAGCATATTTGTAGAATGTCTGGAACAGAGTGAAAGATTTATGATAAAGGGTAGAATGTCAGACAGGACTGTATGCCCAATTCTTAACCCTTTTGAAATAAAGATCAATCAATCAATCAATCTTCCACATGCCCTGTCCATGATTTTCCTCTTACCAGTTCACTATTGGGTGAGTGTACCATGTCTGCCACTTATTTAGAGGTAAGACTGTGCTTTAGATAAGTTTGTTCTGCTGTCTATAGTGGGAAAATCTAGCATACACTTCATGACCTTGCAGAACCAGACAGAAGCTCCCAAAGGCGCTGGTTTATTGGCAGGATAGTTCCAGTTGCCTTTTGCAGGATTTGCCACTGCCCTGGATATGGTGCACCTGACTGATGTGCAACCTAACTTTTCCTGCAGCTTCCAAGCAATTCTGGCTCTGCACTGTCTGTATACCAGAATGTCATCCATGTAGGTTAGGGTCTGTCCTTCCCATCAAGCTGTTCCCCTGTTATCTCCCCATCAAGCTGTTCACCTGTCATCTCCTCATCAAGCTGTTCCCCTGTTATCTCCTCATCAAGCTGTTCCCCTGTTATCTCCTCATCAAGCTGTTCCCCTGTTATCTTCCCATCAAGCTGTTCCCGTCATCTCCTCATCAAGCTGTTCCCCTGTTATCTCCTCATCAAGCTGTTATCTTCCCATCAAGCTGTTCCCCTGTTATCTTCCCATCAAGCTGTTCCCCTGTCATCTCCTCATCAAGCTGTTCCCCTGTTATCTCCCTATCAAGCTGTTTCAGTTATCCTAACTGTGCATACACTGAAGAGGGCTGGTGATAATGGTGAGCGTTATAGTACACCAAGAGTGACCGTTATCACTTCTGATGCTTGCAAACGAAGAAGAAGAAGAAGAAGAAGACTTCTGATGCTCAGCTGCCACATCTGAGTACCACTTTTCTCTGGTGAAGAGCCACCGATATCCAGTCAACAGAGGTTGAGTGGATGTTGAGTTCCAGTAGTTGAAGACATCAGAAAGTAAAATGGAAATCTACTGTAAGCATCTTCCAGATCTACAACAGATGCACAAGTTTCAACACCTGCATGGAATCCTTCATATGTATCACATGCAAAGACTACACAGCATCACTTGACTAGAACAACTTTTAGTCAGTCGTTGACCTCTCTTTCTGTATCTAAAAGCTTGAGAAACAAGCATCGAGTCAAACAAAAAAAAGAAAGAAACATTTTTTAAAGTACATTTTTGTCAACATATAACTGACTTCTACATTTCATACATAAAATGTGAACAAAAAAGTGATAAATAATTCACTGGGTTTAGTGAAAGTGAAACTCAAGTATAATTTTTTTGTATAGGGAAAGTAATACTTTGGCTTGAATATAAAAGTACTCGAGAGATGATGCTAAGATACCTGATCTCCATGCTGTGGAACAATGGTTGCTCCCTGCAAGCTTAGGACAAACCCAGGGATTTCAGAGGAGGAATTAGTGGTGGGCTTGAGGTGTAAGGTCAACACTGGGGCTGATGTTTGTTGCTGTTGCTGTTGTTGCTGCTGCTGGAGATAGATGAGATCATGCAGAAAGAAAAAATTTACACATGGCCAAAAATTATAACATTAGCAGTTTTAGTTACCTGCAGTTTAAAAATATTAATTTTTTTTTTTTAAAATTCCAAAACGTGAATTCTTAAATTTTGCATGCAATCAGCTTCCTGCCTTTTCCAATCTCCGTCTCATGCGCTTACGATAAAGCACTGACAGCATAAACAATATCCACGCTCGCGGTATCAATATAACTACAGCGCAGTACCTTGTATAATTTATTGGCTCAACAAAGCCCCGAAGTCAAAAGTGATGATGCTGGCAATTTTGCCAAGTTATCTATTAAGCCTTAATGTGCATCATTTTTTAAATCACACTATATCACAGGTATGTATAAAATGTAAAAAAAAAACATGCACTGTACAGGTTCTGTTTTATCTGCAATTTCAAGCATCCAAAGCAAGGCTCAGAACCAAACATTCACAGATACCCGGGGAATTAAAACTCAATATATTATGCACTCTCTAATTTACAATATCTTCAGCAAATAATTTATTTTGCTAACAGATATTCTTTTTTTTTTTTTCTCTCATAACTGTTCTCTCCATGCAGTTCATCATTCTAATTTTGACTGCTTTTTAAAACTTTATTTTGTACTTGGCCATCCAGAAAATTGGAGAGGAGTAACCTAAGTATCAGTTGTGTCAAAAGTATTTTACAAGGTCATTTTGAATAGACTTAAAGATATAGTGGATACTGCAATGAGAGAAGAACAAGCAGGATTTTGAAAAGGGAGAAGCTGTCTCGACCAGATCTTTACTCTAAGAATAATACTTGAAGAACATATTGAAAAGCAGAAACCATTAATGCTGAACTTCATAGACTTTAAAAAGGCATTTGATAGCATACACAGAGATTCACTGTGGAGAATTTTAAGTCTATTAGGAATACCATCTAAAATTGGGAAAATTGTCAACATCATTAAGGACCTCTACAATGGATATGTTTGTGCAGTCAAAACAGAAGAAGGGAAGAGTGATTGGTTCCAGATTGAAACAGGCATGAAACAAGGATGTATACTATCTCCTTTGCTTTTTGGAATTGCAACAGACTTCATAATGAAAAAATGCTACACAGGTAACACAGGTATTGATCGGGTACATGGGACCCAACTAGAAGATCTTGATTTTGCTAATGACATAACTCTTATCAGTAACAATGTGAATTCCACGCAAGAAAAAACAGTTATCTTGTCTTCACTGGCGAGCAAAATAGGACTTGAAATTAACAAGGACAAAACAAAAATAATGAAACTTTCCATTAATAAAAATGGAAAAATACACGTAGAAGGGGCAGATATTGAAGAAGTCAATCAATTTGCATACCTTGGCAGCTACACAGACCAGGATGGTGACACCAGAAAGGAAGTTGGATTAGAATTGCAAAAGCAGCATCAATCTTCAAGAATCTTGAGAACATATGGAATTCAAAAGTTATAAGCACAAAAACCAAGTTAAGACTATTCAAATGTAATATCCACCCTCATTTATGCATGCGAAATATGGAAAACAACTAAAGAAACAGACAAAAAAATTAGACTCTTTTGAAAACAAATGACTAAGGAAAATACTTGGCAGCAAGTGGAATGAATTCAAGAACAATGCAGAGATAAGACAGATGACGGAACAACAACTAGTTTCATGGGTGATCAGGAAAAAAGAGATGGACATATGTTGGTCACTTGATGAGAAGAAATGATCAGAGAATCCCAAAACAAGCTATCAAGAGGAACACAACAGGTCGATGAAAAAGAGGCAGACCACGTGAAACTCTAAAGAGGACACTGTTAAGAGAGGCCAAGTTAATAGCCATAAAATCCCTTGAGGTTGAATAGCTTGCCGAAGACAGGAAAAATTGGCAAACTACCACGCGAGCCCTATGTGATGTTTAACGGCATGGGAAGGATATAAGATAAGATCCTGAAAATCAAATATTTGCATTTAAAATACTTGATGCTTGGTACATCTATGCATCTCCATTAAAAGTTTATCTTTCCTGTTTTTTTTTTTTAACTTTCTCTATTTCCTAATATTTGAGCCATGCTACATTTTAGTTTACTTTCTCTCAAATAACGGATTAAAGAAGCTTGTCCGATGAGGCAATCAGCGACTCATAGCTGATATGCCAGCATCAAGGTTAGCGAGCCACAGCTGACCAAGACCCTGTCCCATCTCTGTGTAGTACCCCCAGTAACAAGCCTAGCCTGGCAAACAGGGCAGGGATCGCCATACTCCCCATGGTGGTGGACTCTGCAAAAGAAGCATTGCACACTCCCTGCTTTTTAGCCATATTCCGGGACTGAAAAGGGAGCTGCCATAACCCGCTCCCACGCCGATTCGATGATGTACTAACACCTTTACAGCATCAGCTGCAAAAACAACAAGGGAGTTTGTACAAGTACTCTCAAATAACACAACCACAAAATAACTATTTAAGAGGTGACAGAAGCATAACCAACACCATGGCTAAAGGTATAAACATTACAACAAAGCCTTGACCTTACTAGCTTAATATGTTGCTGAGAATCAATCTGGGCAAAGGAATGGTTCTGTTGAGCAATCGCTTGGTACGGAATCTGGTGAAGAAGGTTATGCTGGCCAGGGTCCTCGTTCTGGAGATAATGCTGAAAGCAGATGAACTCTGATATACAATCACAGATAAGCATACAAGAACTTCAACATTCTGCTGTTTAATCATCTGTCTGTATCATCATGATGATGCACAATATTGAGATTTATTTATAATGCCATCTTCACATCTTCTTGGATAAAGTAGCCAAAGAAAGTGAATAGAAATGCCTTACTTTGAATATCAAAAAGACACAGACTATGGTTATATCTAAGAAACAGAATCCACCAGCATGCAGTATAAGATTAAATGGAACTATTCTAAAGCAGGTGCAGAAATTCAAATACCTTGAAGCAATAATAACTTCAGATGGGAAATGCACAACAGAAATTAGGAACAGAATAGGCCAAGTAAAGACTGCATTTCAGAGAATGAGAATCATATTATGCAACACATCCAATGAATGTTAGAAAACGAATCCTAAAATGCTATACTGAACCTATCTTGTTATATGGAAGTGAATCATGGACAACAGGCAGGTCTGCATAAAAAATCATTGGACTCGGTAGAAATGTGGTTTATTAGAAGAATGTTGCGAATTCCCTGGACAGCAAAAATAACTAATGAAGAATGTATGAGAAGAGCTGGAGAGACAAAAAATCTTGTCAAAAAAATAAGAGAGAGACAATGTACTTTCATAGTACATGCAATGAGAAGAGGGGGCATTGAAAATATTATAACAGCAGGAAAAATAGAAGGAAGAAGATCAAGAGGAAGACCAAGAGAAATGATATTGGACAGTATGACGAGATGGTGTGAGAGGAAATCACCAACTGAACTGATGGCCTGCATGAAGGATCGTGTACTCTGGAGAAGCATAATAGCAAACGCCGGTCGGCATGGCACCTGATGATGATGATGTTCACAAAAGTTTATAGATTCAAGAATGACAGGTCATGAAAAAGAATTCACAATAAAATTATACCATGTTCTCAGTAACACAATTTATACTACATCTGTTTTGCTTGTCTCTGCATTTGCTCATTATTTGATAAATACATTTTACTAAATGACAAAAATATTCACAAATAGTAAGAAACAAAGACAGTAAGGTTTATTAACCTATCACTCATTACTACATTAGCAAAAGTATTTATGACAATGGTCACATTTATAACTGCTAACATGAATTCACAAAGCAAATATATGACAGCAGCTGTATGAGCAGTTTACATCTATTCAGTGCAGTGAAAAGTCAGTAAAATGCTAATTTGGCTTGCCATAGAAAACTGTGATTATATAATTTATGAATGACCACTGTTGACAATTCTCCCTGTCCATGGTCTCCCAAAGAGTAGTAAAGATCACAAAGTGGCAAGGATCACACATGGTGATCAAACAACAAAGTGATAGCAATAACAATCAGTGATCAAACAGCCCACAAAGTGGTAATGATAACATACAATGATCAGACAGCCCACAAAATGGTAACAATAACATACAATTATCAGACAGCCCACAAAGTGGTAACAATAACATACAATTATCAGACACCCCACAAAGTGGTAATGTTAACATACAATGATCAAACAGCCCACAAAGTGGTAATGATAACATACAATGATCAAACAGCCCACAAAGTGGTAATGATAACATACAATTATCAGACACCCCACAAAGTGGTAATGTTAACATACAATGATCAAACAGCCCACAAAGTGGTAATGATAACATACAATGATCAGACACCCCACAAAGTGGTAATGATAACATACAATGATCAAACAGCTCACAAAGTGGTAATGATAACATACAATGATCAGACACCCCACAAAGTGGTAATGATAACATACAATGATCAGACACCCCACAAAGTGGTAATGATAACATACAATGATCAAACAGCCCACAAAGTGGTAACAATAACATAACAGCAATCAAACGGCTAAAAAAATGGTAACAATAACAAACATACAGTGACCAAACAGCCCACAAAGTGGTAATGATAACATAAAAGCAATCAAACAGCAAAAAAAATGGTAACAATAACAAACAGTGACCAAACAGCCCACAAAGTGATAATGATAACATACAGTGATCCTACAGATACTGATCCTACACAGTGATAAAAAAAAAATGGAGTAGTAAAGATCACATATAATGATCAAACAACCAATCAAGTAGTAATGACCACGTAATGAGCTGAAACACCCAACAAAATGGTGATGATCACATACAGGTCAAACACCCAACAAAATGGTGATGATCACATTCAGTGATCAAACAAGCAAAAGAGTGATAACTATTACACAGAGGGCTCTAACAGCCAACAATATGGCAACAATCACATAATATGACCTGTACTCCGATGACCTTTTGATCAGCAGGCAAGTGCAATAACCACTACACCACTGGTTTTTTTTGGTTTTTTTGAGTGTCAAATGAGACTCAATTAGTGTAAATATGTATGCCTAGGTTTACTTCAAGTGAATGAGTCAACCAGGGACAAAGAGTTAATCGATAAACAGCAACTGTTTTATGAGGAAGAAAGAGTTAATTAGATAAACAGCAACTGTTTTATGAGGAAGAAAGAGTTAATTAGATAAACAGCAACTGTTTTATGAGGAAGAAAGAGTTAATGGATAAACAGCAACTGTTTTATGAGGAAGAAAGAGTTAATGGATATACAGCAACTGTTTTTTGAGGAAAAAAGAGTTAATTAGATAAACAGCAACTGTTTTATGAGGGACAAAGAGATAATGGATAAACAGCAACTGTTTTATGAGGGACAAAGAGTTAATGGATAAACAGCAACTGTTTTTTTTTAGGAAGAAAGAGTTAATTAGATAAACAGCAACTGTTTAATGATGGACAAAGAGATAATGGATAAATAGTAACTGTTTTATGAGGGACAAAGAGATAATGGATAAACAGTAACTGTTTTATGACGGATAAAGATATAATGGATAAACAGTAACTGTTTTATGAGGAACAAAGAGATAATGGATAAACAGTAATTGTTTTATGACAGACAAAGAGATAATGGATAAACAGTAACTGTTTTATGATGGACAAAGAGATAATGGATAAACAGTAACTGTTTTATGAGGGAGAAAGAGATAATGGATAAACAGCAACTGCTTTATAAGGGACAAAGAGTTAATGGATAAACAGTAACTGTTTTATGAGGGACAAAGAGATCATGGATAAACAGTAACTGTTTTATGAGGGACAAAGAGTTAATGGATAAACAGTAACTATTTTATGACAGACAAATAGTTAAATAGATAAACAGCAACTGTTTTATGAGGGACAAAGAGATAATGGATAAACAGCAACTGTTTTATGAGGAAGAAAGAGTTAATGATAACAGCGACTGTTTTTACGAGGGAGAATGAATCATAGCAGCAACTGTTTTATGTAGATTATGTAGACATTACCTCAGCAGCTGTTGATATCTATGCTCAACAGAGGAGAATGTCAACAGATGCTGGCATGCATATTTAAAATGACACACGATATCAACAGCTGCCACACATCTGGTGACACATGGTTAGATATGAGCATGCTACACCAGCTTACATTTACAGAGATGGATGGTGATGGCAATGATGGGGTAACTCTATTCTCATGGCTTGTAGCTGCTGTCAAGGTGCTGGCGAGGTATGTGGTCACAGGTAGGGAGGTACTGGTGGATGCCGTGGTCCCACAGCTTGGGTATACTTGAGATAGAATAGGTACCTGGTGAACGCTGAAGTCTGAGCTCTGTATGTCAGCTGAATTACTGTCTTTACAACCCATGCTCATGTTATTCACTGCCACCAGCCTTGCAGGACTGGAGCTGGCTATGGCATGAGTGAGGAAATCTGAAGCACTGGTGCTGGTGGTGTCTTGCTGCGTTATCTGGTCATTCTGAAGTAAATTCTGGCACCTACAGTGAGACAGATCAGCCGAGTTAAAACTCTGGACATCCGAGTTCACGGCCAGAGCTGTGCTTGGGGAGTTCTGAATACAGGGGTGGCTCAGGGAATGCAGGGTTGGAATCTGTACTTGGATCTTTTGTGGTTGTTGTGGGTGCCCACCAATGATTTGATTTGAGAGCAAGGATGACTGCAGGCTTGTGACCTTTGCTGGGACCTGAGAGTGCACATCTTGGACATTCTGAAGTGTATGCAAATGTGGGTCTGACTGGCTTGTTTGAACAAGAACCCTTGGCTGGGAATGGATGGGGGTTGAATTCTGGCTCCTGATTGGTCGTTTCAGGGAAGAAGAGCTAGGGGCACTGGTTGATGCAAGATACGACGCTGAAGAGGTAGCACTACTCGGTGCTGGTGCCAGAGGTCGAGAAGTAATTGATTTGGTGCCTTCTTGCATTGGTATCAACAAGGGCAGTATCTCATCCAACATTTTCTCAACCTAAAAAAAAAACAGAAAAATACACTCTTAGTACACTCTCTAGAATATATAACAAATTTTATCTGACAATTCCTCACCTAGGAATAGAAAAATATACTCTAGTATACCCCCTAGAATAAATTAAAAATCTCATGTAAAAATCTCAACCTAAAGATTTTAAAAAAAATACGCTTGCAATAATATTCTCCTCTGTACATATATAATGAATTCATGATCAACGATAAGATAAAGAAGATGAGCATACAATAACCTGTCTTATCAGTGATCAAAAAAAAAAAAAAAGGGTAGATGGACATATCAACCACGTGATGAGAAGAAACAATCAAAGAATCCCAAAACAAGCTATCAGATAGGACACAACAGAACAAAGAAAAAGGTCAAGCACATGAAACTCTAAATACAATAATGCTGAGAGAGATTAAAATTGGTGTAAAATCACTTGACAAGATTGAAAAATTCTTGAAAACATAAAAACATGGCGAACTATGGTGCGAGCCTTATGTGATGTTTAATGGCACAGGAAGGTTGCAAGAAGATGTAAGATTTATATAACAGATTTCATGTGGTATTTTCTCAACCTAATGACAAAATTTAAAAAAAATAAAAAAGCAGCTTTCAGTAGTAAACTCTGAAATATATGCCTGCTGTGTCAAATTCTGTGAAATAAATTCACCCAGCAGATAAGCTGGCATGAGAGTAGCAAAGTGGGCAGTGCACTCAAATCTCATGGTGAAGATATCTGGGCAGAGGCACCCCAGTCACTCAGCTATTGAAATAGGTACCTGGCTCTTCCTGAAGTTCATGGTGGAGCTCTGTGCTAAGACTTCATCTTTTTGGCAAATAAGAATGAAATGAAAGAGGGGAAAAAAGTACAAAAAACAAATAAATAAAACAGGCAAAGATCTATCACCTTTTGGTCATCTTCAGCATCATGTTCTGTGCTTTGTGCAGCTCGAGACACTGTAAAGATAAAAAAACATTTCCCTTGTGTTTTCTAATACCAGCCATGATAAGACAAATTGTACCAAATTACAAAATCAGTTTAAGTTAACAGACATCACTGTAAATAAAAGATTTAATCATCTTCTTGCCTGCACAGGTTAGCATGCAGACAAGAAACCTGTTGACAGCAACTGAACTTGACTGAAAAGCTAAGTCGAGCTGCTCAATGCATTACATCTTTCTTTGCTTTAACTCATCTTTAACACAGAGCCTGAACCGCTCACTTTGCTGTATAAAATGTCAACAGGTAAGATATTCTCATAAAAAGGTAAAATCCCTTTTTCCATGCCATTAACTTTTCTCCTGCCAGAGGCAATATATTGCCACATCTGGGAGGGCACTTCCTTGCTGCACGTCAATATATTGCCACATCTGGGAGGGCACTTCCTTGCTGCACGTCAATATACTGCCACGTTCTATAAAAACGGTGAATAACCTTTTCATTGTAAACGTTTTATTTGCGCATGTCTGGTGACCCTTCATAGTTCAATCCAAAGCATGGTTAGCAACAGAGTGAAATGGATGTTTTTATCGAGAATTTTCAATATTTTTTGTGACTTCGGAGACATACGGGCACGCCCTATGATCAGACCAATGTTCTTGAATGTACCCCAAGTAGATCTAGACCTATAAAATGGACTGGAGAAGTAGTTACAAGGTTACTTCAGACATTATTTTAGTGAGCATGCCACATACCATCACAAGATGAGATTGTATAAATCTACAAGTAGATCTATACTGTGCTGATGGTAGATCTAGACCTAGCCAATGGTAAGTAGAACACAATTATCAGCTAAAATCATCATGCTACTGCTTTTTTTCCTAAAAAAAAAACCTCTGCATTTAAGTAATCTTCATACATTTACAGTTATTCTGACGCATAATACATATACTTTTAACGTGGAAATACTTTGTTACATTCATTTTTTCAACTATACCCATTATACACATCAAGACCCGTGGTTTTAATCTGGCAGAAGTGAACATTCATGTTTTTGCCTGAGGCAAGGAAAGAGTTAAGGCATATTGCTGATACAGTGTTAGGTTCATATTTCCAAGACCTTTGGCACATGAAAGTGCGATGTGGTCAGTATCATGCCTGGCCGTATTTACCTTCCCAGTCTTCTCTGGTACCCATTTTTAGAGGTTGGGTGGATCCCAGGGCCTTTCTGATGTGGAGGCACCAGAAAAAAAAATTCTCACTGCTGGGACCTAAACCCAGAACCCAGATTAGTAGACCAAGCACCTAATCACTCAGCCAACCAGGCTGCCGAGATATACTCATATCACTCATTATTAACTTGTACATCAAAGCTTACACTTCAGGCTAAATGTTAACAGAAGAAAAAAAAGGAAAGATTACTCATTATGTACAAAAAGTCAAGCAACATACAAAAAGTCAAGTAACATATAAAAAGTCAAGTAACATGCAAAAAGTCAAGTAACATACAAAAAGCCAATTAACATACAAAAAGTCAAGTAACATACAAAAACTCATAAACAATCTGATGAGTTAAAAACAAAATCACATAAGCCTAAGCTAAATGAGCTTCCGTGTAATGTTTCACTGACCTAAAAGAACTTCCATATATGTCCAAGAGAAAATAACTTACACATTGGCCTGAGCTGGTCCACCAATTCCTCCTTGCTCCAGCTTTTCTGGCTGAGTTCATAAGACAGCGACAGAAGAGATGGCTTAGCAGCCTCCGGATATGGAACATTCAGGTAGTGAATTAGCACAATGTTTGGATTCTGCAGCAATGAAAGAAAACAAAAGATAACTCACTCAGTTCTGCCACACAAAACAAGACAATATAAAGTATTATAAAAACCCACACAGACAGACTGCAGATATAAAAACCCACACAGACAGACTTCAGAAAGAAAAATCGCTGAATCTCTTAAGGCAAAATATGTTATTTTTAAATCTGAAAGTAATTTTTCACAGCTGCACACAAGTTACTTGCTCCCTCTGTAGTTTCCCAAAAAAAGAAATGAAGCAAAAGGTCTGTAGTCAATCTGCAGTTTCCCAAAAAAGAAATGAAGCAAAAGGTCTGTAGTCAATCTGCAGTTTCCCAAAAAATAAATGAAGCAAAAGGTCTGTAGTCAATCTGCAGTTTCCCAAAAAAATAAATGAAGCAAAAGGTCTGTAGTCAATCCGCGGTTTCCCAAAAAAAGAAATGAAGCAAAAGGTCTGTAGTCAATCTGCAGTTTCCCAAAAAATAAATGAAGCAAAAAGTCTGTAGTCAATCCGCAGTTTCCCAAAAAATAAATGAAGCAAAAGGTCTGTAGTCAATCCGCAGTTTCCCAAAAAATAAATGAAGCAAAAGGTCTGTAGTCAATCCGCAGTTTCCCAAAAAATAAATGAAGCAAAAGGTCTGTAGTCAATCCGCAGTTTCCCAAAAAATAAATGAAGCAAAAGGTCTGTAGTCAATCTGCAGTTTCCCAAAAAAAGAAATGAAGCAAAAGGTCTGTGATCCCTTCGCAGTTTCTCAAAACGAACCAAAGCAAAAGGTCTATAGTCCATCCACAGTTTCTCGAAATGAGGGGTCTGTGATATGGGTGAAAGTTTTTACTAGAGATCTGCTATAGCATGTCTGGCTGGAGAGAGGCAGCTGATATGATGCATGCACAGTTAGACAAAGTGCTCATACTGATGTGAAATGTAAATAATAGAAACATCTCTAATGTGAAGGTGATTTAAAATAGCAGTTTCTGGGTAGGTTTAAAAGCAAACATGTATCTAAGATTAGGTGTTTTAATTCTTCCCGTGCCCCAGAAAAAAACGCGGACGTTCCCATCTGTGCTACACAAAAAGCGCGGGTCTTGATCTGTACAGTGGATATAGTTGTAAAATGGAATGGAAAACAGTATTTACATGTACTTCCGTGTACTTACAATGTTTCAAAGTATAACTAAATGTATGAAAATTTCATAAATGCAGAGTTTTTTAGGAAAAAGGAAGTAATGTGGTGTTTTTAGACAATGACTGTGCCCAGTTCACCATCAGCTAGGTCTAGATCTACACTACTTACCATCTGAGATGTCTAAATCTACTTGTCGATCTCGTATTGTAATTCTGTGTTGTATTCTCGCTATATTAATGTCTGAAATAACCTACTAACTACTTCTCCAGTCGTCTAATATGTCTAAATCTACTTAAGATACATTCAAGAGCAGTGGGGTGGTCACAGGCCATGTCCATACCCCTATCTACATCATCAAAAATTGAAAATGTTCGATGTTTCTCTTCCTTTTTCTCGCTCAGCATCGCTCGTAACTAACAACTTTTCCACCATTTTGAAAAGTGTCACCAGAAAAGCAGACGAAATATGTATAATCTAAATATTATACCGGTTGTTTTATTGAAACAAACGAATTGTCACTATAACGACTATGGCACGGGAAGAATTAAGAGCAGGTTTAGCAGAAAAAATGTACCTAACATTAAGTGTTTTAAGAGTATGCTTAACAGCAAACATGTTTCTAACATTAGGTGTTTAAGAGTAGGTTTAGCAGGAAACATGTACCTAATCTTAAGTGTTTTAAGAGTATGCTTAACAGCAAATATGTGTCTAATATTCTAACATTAAGTGTTAAGAGTAGGTTTAGCAGCAAACATGTGCCTAACATTCCTAACATTACCTGTTAAGAGCAGGTTTAGCAGCAAACATGTGCCTAACATTCCTAACATTACGTGTTAAGAGTAGGCTTAGCAGCAAACATGTGCCTAACATTCCTAACATTAGGTGTTTAAGAGTAGGTTTAGCAGTAAATATGTGCCTAACATTCCTAACATTACGTGTTTTAACTCTTCCCGTGCCCCAGAAAAAAACGCGGACGTTCCCATCTGTGCTACACAAAAAGCGCGGGTCTTGATCTGTACAGTGGATATAGTTGTAAAATGGAATGGAAAACAGTATTTACATGTACTTCCATGTACTTACAATGTTTCAAAGTATAACTAAATGTATGAAAATTTCATAAATGCAGAGTTTTTTAGGAAAAAGGAAGTAATGTGATGTTTTTAGACAATGATTGTGCCCAGCTCACCATTGGCTAGGTCTAGATCTACACTACTTACCATCTGAGATGTCTAGATCTACTTGTCAATCTCTTATTGTAATTCTGTGTTGTATTCTCGCTATATTAATGTCTGAAATAACCGACTAACTACTTCTCCAGTCGTCTAATATGTCTAAATCTACTTAAGATACATTCAAGAGCAGTGGGATGGTCACAGGCCATGTCCATACCCCTATCTACATCATCAAAAATTGAAAATGTTCGATGTTTCTCTTCCTTTTTCTCGCTCAGCATCGCTCGTAACTAACAACTCTTCCACCATTTTGAAAAGTGTCACCAGAAAAGCGGACGAAATATGTATAATCTAAATATTATACCAGTTGTTTTATTGAAACAAACGAATTGTCACTATAACGACTATGGCACGGGAAGAATTAAGAGCAGGTTTAGCAGAAAAAATGTACCTAACATTAAGTGTTTTAAGAGTATGCTTAACAGCAAACATGTTTCTAACATTAGGTGTTTAAGAGTAGGTTTAGCAGGAAACATGTACCTAATCTTAAGTGTTTTAAGAGTATGCTTAACAGCAAATATGTGTCTAATATTCTAACATTAAGTGTTAAGAGCAGGTTTAGCAGCAAACATGTGCCTAACATTCCTAACATTACGTGTTAAGAGTAGGCTTAGCAGCAAACATGTGCCTAACATTCCTAACATTAGGTGTTTAAGAGTAGGTTTAGCAGTAAATATGTGCCTAACATTCCTAACATTACGTGTTAAGAGTAGGTTTAGCAGCAAACATGTGCCTAACATTCCTAACATTAGGTGTTAAGAGTAAGTTTAGCAGCAAACATGTGCCTAACATTCCTAACATTAGGTGTTTAAGAGTAGGTTTAGCAGCAAACATGTGCATAACATTCCTAACATTATATGTTAAGAGTAGGCTTAGCAGCAAACATGTGTCTTCCTAACATTAGGTGTTTAAGAGTAGGTTTAGCAGCAAACATGTGCCTAACATTCCTAACATTAGGTGTTTATGAGCAGGTTTAGCAGCAAACATGCACCAAAGTTTAGCTGATTATACTTAACAACATGTAACTTAACAGCAAACAATCATCTAACATTAGCTAGTCAACCCTACCTTCCATATATTTATTATCTGAAATATTTATCTTAATAACATCCCTTAAAGACTATGCTCTGACATTAATTTACCTGAAGCAGCCAGTAACACCTGCGATGAAATGTTGGCAGAATGGCCGAATGTACATATGACCCATATATGCACTGAAATCACAAAATATTTATACCCAAATCAATTCGTGTCAAAAGAAAACTTACTTATGATTTTGTGATTCTGAGATTCCAAAGTGAAAAGTATTTCTACAAACACTTAACATTTTGAGAAGAATAATTTCCTTTCACTCTGAACATCAACTGTACCATTAAAACAAATATGACATGCACAGAGGCTGAATCAATGATAAAATTAACATTCAAGAATAGATGGACAAAAGGACACCCTGGCCACCAGAAAAGTGAAACCTACGACCAACTCAGTAATGAAAAACGAGTAATCATTTTTCAGCTCCACACAAGTCACAACAGACATGTTCAATACTTGCCCGACCAACATGTGCAAAAGTGGCAGCGGTAGGATAGCAGGAGAACATATTCTGTTGGAATGGCCAATATATAAGGTCCTGAGAAAACAGGTGTGGCCAACGTTTAAATCAATTCAAGAAAAGCTATATGGGTCTGGATACCCAACTCCAGCTGACAACAGATTACTTCAAAAGTATACAAGTCTGGACACTCAAGCTGAGCACAGAAATTTCAAAAGTATAAAATTCTGGACACCCAACTCCAGCTGACAACAGATTACTTCAAAAGTATACAAGTCTGGACATCCAACTCCAGCTGACCACAAATTACTTCAAAAGTATACAAGTCAACATGTGAGAATGATGAAAGAAGAAGTGCTATCATCCAAGTCATCATACACTATCAAATACTACAGCTGAATAAAAAACTAGCCATGATCATTTAACAGAATGCTTCTGCTTATCACAGACATGGACTTGATTATATTAAAATTGAACAAGGTCTTTGTAATGGCCATGTATAGTATAACTAGTCAGTCAGTCAGTCATTTGCATGTCCCTTGCAGGACTTTGCCTCCCTAACAGCTCTCTTGTAGGCCTCTCAGTTGTCAGCAAGACGCCCTGCTGCTAATACGTCCATTCACAGATCGTCAACGATGTCTTGCAGCTCTCTTCGCTTTGGTCTTCCTATCTTTTTTTCCCATTATGTATCCTTCCAAGACCATCTTCTCTAAATTATCATGACATTTAATATGTCCAAAATATTTAAGTTTTCTCTGTTTAATCTTCTTTACTAGCCAACCTTCTTCAATATTAAGTTCTTGTAGTATGGATATATATTTGTTATTTTTTTTGCTTCCATGATATTTGAAGAACTCTTCTGTAGCATTTACATTCAAAGTCATTTACGTATCTCTCAGCTGTTTTGTTAAGTGTCCAGGTCCCATAGGCATATGTTGCTATTGGAAAGATGCATGCCCTTAAAAATCTTATTTTTGTAGTTCTGTCTGTTCCTCTCCACAGCTTCTTTAGTTGTTTTACCTTTTGAAGAGTGATAGATTTTCCTCATTCTATCTCCATTATTAGTTAGTAATGATCAAAGATATTCAAAACTCTCCACCTCTTCCAACTTTAATGGTAAACTACCTTCTGGAAATATACCAAGAAAGGTAAACAAACCAGCAAAAATATTTATCTGATTTACTGGCTGAAAGAAAAGGATAGCCACTATGCAAAAATAATATACATATATGCACTGAAATCACAAAATATTTATACCCAAATCAATTCGTGTCAAAAGAAAACTTATTTATGATTTTGTGATTCTGAGATTCCAAAGTGAAAAGTATTTCTACAAACACTTAACATTTTGAGAAGAATAATTTCCTTTCACTCTGAACATCAATTGTACCATTAAAACAAATATGACATGCACAGAGGCTGAATCAATGATAAAATTAACATTCAAGAATAGATGGACAAAAGGACACCCTGGCCACCAGAAAACTGAAACCTACGACCAACTCAGTAATGAAAAAACGAGTAATCATTTTTCAGCTCCACACAAGTCACAACAGACATGTTCAATACTTGCCCGACCAACATGTGCAAAAGTGGCAGCGGTAGGATAGCAGGAGAACATATTCTGTTGGAATGGCCAACATATAAGGTCCTGAGAAAACAGCTGTGGCCAATGTTTAAATCAATTCAAGAAAAGCTATATGGGTCTGGATACCCAACTCCAGCTGACCACAGATTACTTCAAAAGTATACAAGTCTGGACATCCAACTCCAGCTGACCACAGATTACTTCAAAAGTATACAAGTCTGGACATCCAACTCCAGCTGACCACAGACTACTTCAAAAGTATACAAGTCAACATGTGAGAATGATCCAAGAAGAAGTGCTATCATCCAAGTCATCATACACTATCAAATACTACAGCTGAATAAAAAAACTAGCCATGATCATTTAACAGAATGCTTCTGCTTATCACAGACATGGACTTGATTATATTCAAATTGAACAAGGTCTTTGTAATGGCCATGTATAGTATAACTAGTCAGTCAGTCAGTCATTTGCATGTCCCTTGTAGGACTCTGCCTCCCTAACAGCTCTCTTGTAGGCCTCTCAGTTGTCAGCAAGATGCCCTGCTGCTAATACGTCCATTCGCAGATCATCAACGATGTCTTGCAGTTCTCTTCGCTTTGGTCTTCCTATCTTTTTTTTCCCATTATGTACCCTTCCAAGACTGTCTTCTCTAAATTATCATGACGTTTAATATGTCCAAAATATTTAAGTTTTCTCTGTTTAATCTTCTTTACTAGCCAACCCTCTTCAGTATTAAGTTCTTGTAGTATGGATACATATTTGTTATTTTTTTTTGCGACCATGATATTTGAAGAACTCTTCTGTAGCATTTACATTCAAAGTCATTTATGTATCTCTCAGCTGTTTTGTTAACTGTTCAGGTCTCATAGGCATATGTTGCTATTGGAAAGATGCATGCCCTTAAAAATCTTATTTTGTAGTTCTGTCTGTTCCTCTCCACAGCTTCTTTAGTTGTTTTACTTTTTGAAGAGTGATAGATTTTCCTCATTCTATCTTCACTATTAGTTAGTAATGATCAAAGATATTCAAAACTCTCCACCTCTTCCAACTTTAATGGTAAACTACCTTCTGGAAATATACCAAGAAAGCCAAACAAACTAGTACAAAGCAAAAATATTTATCTGATTTACTGGTTGAAAGAAAAGGATAGCCACTATGCAAAAATAATATACATATATGCACACACAATGACAGTTTTTCTGACCTCTAACCCCTGAACTTTCAACTTCATGTGGTCCTCTCTAATCGTGCTGCCATTCTTACGTTTCTTCCAGCAGTAGCCATCCCGTCGATAGAACACAACCTTTCTGTTGTATAGAAGCATGGATCCACTGGGTGGCCTTGGGAAATACAAGAGATACCTTAATTCAATTTTTTATGTCCCTGGGTTGAATATGAACTTTTGTGTTCATTACTTTTTCTTTTGCATTCAATTTTATATGCTGTCATACTGACTGGCTTCATGAATCACACCATCAGCAGTTCTTGTGTGTCTCACAATGCTCGGCCATCTAGACAAGAAGACAGGAGACAGACTGCCCTCATGAATCTCACCATCAGCAGTTCTTGTGTGTCTCACAATGCTCAGCCTTCTAGACAAGGAGACAGACTGCCCTCATGAATCTCATCATCAGCAGTTCTTGTGTGTCTCACAATGCTCGGCCTTCTAGACAAGAAGACAGGAGACAGACTGCCCTCATGAATCTCATCATCAGCAGTTCTTGTGTGTCTCACAATGCTCAGCCTTCTAAACAAGGAGACTGACTGCCCTCATGAATCTCATCATCAGCAGTTCTTGTGTGTCTCACAATGTTTTCTAGACAGACTGCCCTCATGAATCTCACCATCTGCAGTTCTTGTGTGTCTCACAATGCTCAGCCTTCTAGACAGATTGCCCTCATGAATCTCACCATCAGCAGTTCTTGCGTGTCTCACAATGCTCGGCCTTCTAGACAAGAAGACAGGAGACAGACTGCCCTCATGAATCTCACCATCAGCAGTTCTTGTGTGTCTCACAATGCTCAGCCTTCTAGACAAGGAGACTGACTGCCCTCATGAATCTCATCATCAGCAGTTCTTGTGTGTCTCACAATGTTTTCTAGACAGACTGCCCTCATCTTCTTCTTCTTCTTCTTCGTTCACTTCTACCACCAAAAACCGCACTGTGAACCTACTGAATTCACACATGTGGTCCTCGTTAGGTCCGGTGGTCCCCTGTGTGGTCCAAAATAGACCACATGAGTTCCACGAAGGACCACAAGGGGTTCAGAGTATCACAGTACTTTAGCCTGTATTCTTGGTGGGTCTCGGAAGCGGGATTGCGTGACACCGTGGTTTTCATTGCACCAGTTTGGTCTAGGGTTGGACTTTCTCACCGGAAGACCTCGACGTGTTTGGAATATCAGTGCATTCCCGCTGGGTGAGAGGCGTTAGCCCACCCAGGACAGAGTTGGACTTTCTCACCGGAAAACCTCGACGTGTTATGAGATACCCGTGTATCACCGCCGGGTGAGAGGTGGTTGCCCATCCAGTCCAGGGTTGGACTTTCTCACCGGAAAACCTCAGCGTGATTAGGATACGCAGACATCCCCGCCGGGTGAGAGGTGGTTGCCTATCTAGACTTCCCTGGTCCAGTGTCTCCGACTTCAGCATTTTGCGGTCGTGGCCGCTACCCTTCCTAGTTGTGACCAGGATGGAGCTTTTGTCCAGGAGGACGAATCCTCGCCACTAGTGACTTCTACCCCTGGGTTGAGCCGGTTTAGGCATTTCCCAGTATGGGCATGTTTGGGACGGGACCGACCTCTAGGGCAGAGGTACTGTGACATTCATAGCCTTCAAGATTCACCCCTGGTATGAGCCGGTTTAGGCAAAATTCACCAGTATGGGTGTTTATCAGGCGTTACCGACCTCTAGAGCGGAGGTGGCATGACATGTCTAGCCATCGAGTTCCACCCCTGGTGTGTGCCGGTTTAGGCATATTTCACCAGTGTAGGTGTATTTCGGACGTAGGCGGCCTCTAGAGCAGAGGTGCCGTGGTATAGCTCTCGTAGCGCTACTACTGGACATACCAGGTTAAACTTCACTTTCCACCACCTTTTCCCATCGGCGCCGCACAGCAACCTTTATTTCCGCATTTACTTCCTTAACCGGGAGGAGCTTCACTCCACGCGCGGCATTTGAAAAGTCAAGCCAGCAGTGACTTAACCTCTGGGACAAACCGGTTCATGCATTTCACACGATATGACTGCACTCAGGACGTGGCCGACCTCCAGACCAGAGGTGCCGTGATTTGACTGTTTGCTTCGCTTTATTCTTTCAACCACCTTTTCCGCAGTGATGCTGCGCGGCAACCTCATTTGCAAATTTCTTCATTGGCCGGGAAGAGCACCGCTCCACGCACGGCAGCTGAAGATCTCGCCAACAGCGAGACTGCCCTCATGAATCTCACCATCTGCAGTTCTTGTGTGTCTCACAATGCTCAGCCTTCTAGACAGACTGCCCTCATGAATCTCACCATCAGCAGTTCTTGTGTGTCTCACAATGCTCAGCCTTCTAGACAAGGAGACAGACTGCCCTCATGAATCTCACCATCAGCAGTTCTTCCAGTGTGTCCCACAGTTTTCCACTCATACCCTTGTTTCATGTGGCTAGGTTTGGGCTCTTAGGTTTCTGCTGAGAGTGCGGGATGAAGTCTGGATGTTCATGTCTAAAGTTTGATGCCTCCACTCCTATTATGTTGAAATGTTGCAGCATTTATGCTGTATCTTCATGCAAATATCTCAGATCCACATCAGATCAAACACAATGGCAAAGCTATCATTCTTATATATCTTATATCTTATATCCTTCCCGTGCCGTTAAATGTCACATAGGGCTCGCAATGTAGTTTGCCAATTTTTCCTGTCTTCGGCGAGTCTTTCAACCTCATCAAGGGATTTTATGCCTATTAATTTGGCCTCTCTTAACAATGTCCTCTTCAGAGTTTCACACAGTCTGCCTCTTTTTCTTTGGCCTGTTGTGTTCCACTTTATAGCTTGTTTTGGGATCCTCTGTTTCTTATCATCATGTGACCAACATATGTCAATCTCCTTTTCCTGATCACCCCATGAGACTGGTTGTTCAGTCATCTGTCTTATTTCTGCATTGTTCTTGAATTCGTTCCACTTGATGCCGAGTATTTTCCTTAGGTATCTGTTTTCAAAAGAGTTTAATTTCTTGCCTATTTCTTTAGTTGTTTTCCAGCTTACACATGCATAAATAAGGGTGGATATTACATTTGAATTGAATAGTCTTAACTAGAGATTATACACTTATCAATAAATACATACAGTGTAGACAGAAGGAATATAATTATTCAAAACAAAAAAATGAAATAGTGTAAAGATGAATAAGAGTTGTGCTCTGTAGAAACAATGTTCAAAAGAAAAGAAAAAAAACACAACTATGAAACAGTGAAAGCCATTTTAAATGGAGACTTGGGATGTGTGATAGGTGGGTCATAACTGAGGGTGGTGGGTGAGGAAACTGTGGAGGGGAGAAAAGGTGATACAATGGTAATCTAGCCAGAAGAAGGTGAAAAATGTGACTATAGTTGGGGTAGAGGGGTTGTAATGTGATGCTGTGAAGAGGTTCTGAGCTAGGTGTAACAAGTGAGAAGGGAGTGGAACTTAGTGGGGAGGGATTATGATTTTGGAAGAGGAGAATGTTAGGTGTAGCTGACTAACAAGTTCAAACCATGTGGTTCCAGAGTACCATATTCCTGAATATAGTGGTTCTCAAGTACTAGACGGCTTGTGTCACCTGTGTGACACTGTTTGATGGCTGTTACCAAGAAAGTCAGATTTGCCTCTGTGGTTCAGGCCAATGAAATGATTCAGGACTGGCTTCAAAGCATGCCGGGTGATATCGTATAGATGTTTTTGCATGCAGTCCCCTAATCCGAGGCCAGTTTCACCAATGTAAGTTATTCTGCATCTTTTGCATACAATGACAGTTGAGATGTCATCATAACCATCTGGTTATATCTTCAAACAACACTTCTAGTAAGAGCCTGCTCCATAGCTACAGCATGGTCAACAGAACTGGTAGATGATATTTTTTTCAGTACCGATGGAGCCTACTAAGAGGTATCTTTCTTTGGTCAAAACCAGAGAATTTAAAAAATCTACCAAAGCTTCTATAACAAACAAAGAAAAAAATCTGACATGAATCTGGTTTAACTTCCCCAACATTGGCAACAACTGCCAGTGGCTTGAACTTTGCAGTTAAAATCATTTACAACCATGAGAAACATTTAGTTACACTCAGCCACTGAAATAAAACAACTTAACAAAGACCAGTAAGCTTTTTTCTGTCAAACATTAACATACATAGACAAGAGTAACACAGCTTTACTAACACAGCACAGAATGTTTCAACCAGTTATCCCAAGAACTGGGCACCCTATAAACAAAGCTGTCTTTCATGCTCAGATCACTGGTTTGATTCTAGCCAGAGGTGTCCCACTCACCCAGCTGTACAAAAGAGTAATCCAGTTTCTTCTGGAGTTAAGCAAAGTGGCCAGGCATGATATTGGACACACCATCCTCATGTGTAAAAGTAAGTAAAGTAAAGGTAATCCTGTCATGCCTTAGAGGTGTTAGTGCCCATATTTTTCTTGACCTGTCAGCACACTAGAAGGCGATATGGGCAGTATCACACCTGGCCGCCTTTCCTTCCCCAACTCCAGAAAAGTTGAGTACCCATTTCTACAGCTTTTGCCTCCGGCCAAATTCGAACCCCCCGACCTTCGCCATGAGAGACCAGTGCACTAACCACTTCACCACTCGGACACTCATCCTCATGTGTGCTGTGAGGTTAATAAAAAAAAAATATGGTGACAAGCAGCAAATTCTCCACATGCCTATGACACAAGAGAGCAACCTTCCAGTCAAGAAACTGACACATGTAGCACTTCTGAACTATTAAAAAGAAAAAAAAAGAACATTTAATGAGCAAATATTTCTTTTTTTTTTTTGCCCCAAATTTTTAGAAACAGGAAAATAAACCTCACAAATTACCGTATTTTCTGTGGTAAAACAAGCCATTCCTTGTGACGATCAAACGCAATCAAAAACGACGCAATCTCCTGCGAAGGGCACAGAACAACATGTTTAGCATTAAGAAATTCATAAAATTATTAAAAATCAAAAAATGCTTTAATAAACAGAGCCAAATGTTTTTTTTTGGTTAATTTTTTCAGATCAATTTTATTCATTATAAATTCTCATCATCCACAGAGATGCCAATGACCATACAAATATTTAACATGAATATTTCAACCTCACATAATCCGATTATTTTTTTTTTCCTGCAATAATAATCCATATTGACTTCATTGATTAACTTCACTCCAAAACAACACTGGTGGTGATGGTAGATCATGCAACATACATGTGAGGCAATGCTCACAGTGATACTTAGGTCAAAATACAATGAAAAAGTAGCACATTTCTAACCCAACTTATATTTTCAAATTATACAGTAACTTTCCTCCAGTTTCTTTCTACCAAAATTTCTCATCAATTTACTTTGACACATCTTACATCACACATCTTTCCCAATCTGTTAAATCTCACAAAGAGCTCACATGATAGTTTGCCAAGTTTTCCTGTTTTCAGCAAGTTTTTCAATTTCATCAAGAGATGTTATGCCCACTAAATTGGCTTCTTTTAACAATGGCCTCTTTAGAGTTTCACATGGTCAACCTCTTTTTCTTCTGCCTGTTGTGCTCCACTTGATAGCTTGTTTTGGTATCCTCTGATTGTTCCTTCTCATCACATGGCCTACTTATGTCCACCTTCTTTTTTCTGATCACCCATGAGACAGGTTGTTTGCTCATTTGTCTTACCTCTGTGTTGTTCTTGAATTCATTCCACTTTATACTGAGTATTTTCCTCAGGTATTTGTTTTCAAAAAGAGTCTAATTTCTTATCATTTCTTTAGTTGTTTTCCAGTTTTCGCATGCATAAATGAGGGTGGATATGACATCTGAATTGAATAATCTTAACCTGGTTTTTGTGCTTATAACTTTTGAATTCCATATGTTCTCAAGATTTTTTAAGGACATTGATGCTTTTGCAATTCTAATCTAACTTCCTTTCGACACAGCAAAGAAATAATTCAGGAGTGAAAGAGTTAAATCCATGTATTCTTCATTGGCACTGCTACTATGCTGTCACTGTTACATGGACTCTACCATACATTTCATAATATATCACATAATAAAATTCACCACACAGTTCATAAATACAACTTAATAAACTTTACTATACTTCCATAGGTGTACTTAAATAAATTTTACTATATACTTTCTAATGGGCAGCCTGGTTAGCTGAGTGGTTAGGCGCTCGGTTTACTAATCCGGTGGTACAGGGTTCAGTCCTAGCAGGATTTTTTCTGGTACACACCAGAAAGGCCCCAGGGTTGACCCAGCCTCTAAAAATGGATACCAAAGAAATCTGGGAAGGTAAAGTGCCCAGGTGTGATACTGACCACATCACACTTTCAAGTGCCGAAGGTCATGGAAAATGCGGGCCTAACACTGTATTCCCCAATATGCCTTAATGGCATGGAAACGGGAAATTTACCTTATCTATACACTTCATAATGTACATATTGGCAAAAAGAAAGAGAGAAAGACCAAGGCAAAGACACTGATAATCTGCAAATGGATGCATCTGCAGCAGGGCATCTTGCTTACAACTGAGAGGCCTACAGGAGAGCTGTTAGGGAGGCAAAGTTCTGCAAGGGACATGCAAATGACTGACTGACTGACTGATACACTTCATATTATAACTAAATAAACTTTATTATACATTTTATAAACATCACCAAATAAACTCTCCCATGCATTCTATAGGTACTGACATGGAATCCTCAAGGAAATACAAATCACGGAAGACCTAGAACTACTTGGAGAAGAGAAATTATGCCAGTGCTCAGAGACAAGGAATACACATGGAAGGAAGCAGAGAACAAATTCCAGAACAGGGACGACTGGACAGCTATCCATGGCCTATGCTCCCAGGGGAGTGAAATATGATGCCGATGACAATGACAATGTTGATCATCATCATCATGTGCCGTGCCGACTGGTGTTGGCTACTATGCTTCTCCAGAGGACACGATCCTTCATGCAGGCCATCAGCTCAGTTGGTGATCTCCTCTCACACCATCCCGTCAGACTGTCCAGTATCGTTTCTCTTGGTCTTCCTCTTCATCTTCTTCCTTCTATTTTTCATGTTGTTATAATATTTTCAATGCCCCCTCTTCTCATTGCATGTCCTATGAAAGTACATTGTCTCTCTCTTATCTTTTTGACAAGGTTTTTTTGTCTCTCCAGCTCTTCTCATATATTCTTCATTAGTTATTTTTGCTGTCCAGGGGTTTTGCAACATTCTTCTAATACTGATGATACTTTCACTAAATAACCATTTTTTACCATAAATGAACTCTAATATACTTTTCTCAACCCAAAACATAAATTAAACTGCTATACACTTCGTAACTTACCACTATTTATCAATACATCAGCCTATCAAAAGATTTGTTTTTTAAAATGTCTTTACTTACCTCATTTGTGTTCCATCTATGCCTCACGCTAACAAACTCCTCTGACGGACTGATCTTTTGAAGCTGCTCTGGGAGTTTTATGTTAACTACACCACCTGATAACAAAGCAAAAAATATGGATAATGTTAACATTTTCTGGTTACAATGCAAATGTATGGGTAATGTTAACCACACTATTTGGTGACAATATGTGGCTAATGTTAACGACATTATCTGATTCCAACATAAATATATGAGTAATTTTAACCACACTATCTGGTAACAAGGTAAATATATGAGTAATGTTAACCACACTAGCTGATAGCAATGTAAATATGAGGGTAATGTTAACTACACTAGTTAGTAACAAGGTAAATATGTGGGTAATGTTAACCACACTATCTGGTAACAAGGTAAATATGTGAGTAATGTTAACCACACTATCTGGTAACAAGGTAAATATGTGGGTAATGTTAACCACACTATCTGGTAACAAGGTAAATATGTGGGTAATGTTAACCACACTATCTGGTAATAATGTAAGTATGTTGGTAATGTTAACAACACCTTCTGGTCGTAACATAAATACATGGGTAATGTTAACTAATGTAAATATGTGGGCAATGTTAGCCACACTATCTGGTAACAACATAAATATACTGGTAATGTTAACCACACTATCAAGTAATAATGTAAATAAATATAAATATAAAATAAATGTAAATCCCACAGAAGAGTCCATCAAATATCATGGACACAAAAAAGAACAAATATATCCATACTACAAGAACTTAGTATTGAAGAAGGCTGGCTAGTAAGGAAAATTAAACAGAGAAAACTTAAATATTTTGGACATATTAAATGTCATGATAATTTAGAGAAATCAGTCCTGGAAGGGTACATGATGGGAAAAAAGAAAGAGTGAAAGACCAAGACGAAGATGGTTGCAAGACATCACTGATGCATCAGAAGCAGAGGGCATCTTGCTTACAACTGAGAGGCCTACAGAAAAGTTGTTAGGGAGGTTTTTTTTGTCAGGGAGGCAAAGTTCCACATGGGACATGCAAATAACTGACTGACTGAGAGAAAGCATGAAGGATGATAACTGTAATGGGGTTAGGGAGCATCAATGGTGGACAAAAAAACCTTACCATCTGTTTCATCAGCAGGTTCCAGTGATTCATCCTGATGATCCATCTTTGAGGATGTCAGGGGAGCACCATTCTGCTCCTCCATTGCACCTCTTTTCTGATGTTGAGATTAGGTTTTCATTTTGAGGTAGATCCAAGAATTCACAAGCCAGGAGAATTCAAAATGTGGAAATAACCACATTTAACTGTGTGTTAAAACTGTGAAAGAATAGTAGATAAAATGAGGATATTATGTTATTGGCTGAAAACACGATTTAAAGAAGAAAAAAGCATTTCATCAGCTGCAATTGACAACATAATGGCACTTTATTGTCTTAGAAGATGGTTTTGAAGCGGCCCCATGCCAACTGTTCTGGTATCTGTGGTGAATGTGATATCCTGGATGCATCATCTTTGTAGCTGCCTTTCCTTTCTAATTTCACAAGAACCATCAGATCAGATAGTGCCATGTCAATAGGCCAACAGACTATGGTGTATGAATAAGAGAGTACAGCAAGAATTGGAGGCCATGGAAATGCAGTTTATAAGAAGGATGTTGAAAGTACCATGGACACCTAAGAAAACCAATGAAGAAGTCTTAAGAGAGGCTGGAGTTAAAAAAGCAAATTATAGCAAAGATCAGAGGCAGACAAGCAAGATTTATAGGACATTTCCTGGAATACACTGTGGCAACTGGAAAAACTGAGGGAAGAAGAGACAGAGGAAGACAAGAGAGAGAAGTTACTGGACGGGCTGTCAGTGTGGCTAGGAAGAAAGTCACCAGCGGATCTCATAATCAACGTGAAGGACATGGAATTGTGGAGAGAAATGATCGCCTACGCCACACGCAGCACGGCACTTAGAAAAGCTCAGAAACATGCTAAGTGCCTTTCATCCAGATTCATCTGTGCTATTTATATGAAGAAAGTCCCCTGCCCATGTTTGTCCCATATTCAGCCATGCATTTCTGGCAGAAGAACAGAGCTCCATATGTCTGAAAATCTAACAGAGATGCAGGTGATGCCAGAAGGTGGGTTGGCCAAAGAGAACTTCACCAGCAACAGTCTTAAGGTCCCTTCTTCAAATTTTTTTTTACTGATAATAAACATATAAGAAAATATAGGAACCACCAAATTAAAATAGTATTTGCCCCAATCTTGCAAACATAATAACATACTGAAAGTTACACTGGAAAGATGAGATGCAGGGATGACAATGATACAGGTGGATGGATGACATCAAGAAAATGACCATGAACAAGTCTGCCTATGTAGGTCAAGGAAGAAAGAGCTACAGAAAGCTGGAGATACAGGGCAGCCAACCTTCTTTGGGAGATGGCATGCCATGATGATGATGATGATGAAGAAATAATATTAAACAAATTTTTTTTTTTAACAAGGATCATATCTTTAAAAAATGATGACCCCTCAAAATATCCAAGAAGCACAAAAGGAATAATAAAAGCATTTGATTTTGATGATATTCTTGATGTTGATTAAAATGGCCCCCTCGGTTCCATCAAGAAAAGAAAGTTATACACCTCTGGTCCTGATAAACAACATGATGACCTAGACAAAATAATAAAGGAAAGTATGGTTCCTGGACTATTAATAAAAAATTATAACAAAGAATAAAGACTCTTAAGAAGGATGCTTTACATATCGTGGACAGACGGAAAGACAAATGAATATCGCAAACTAGTGTCATACATAAGAAAAAGACAACCAAAGTTTCTCGGACACATCAGCAGATGCGAAGGTCTCGAAAAATTTGTCGTGACTGGAAAGATAAATGGCAAAAGACAGAGAGGGAGGATTCGACAGAAATACCTGGATGGCCTGACTGCACGGCTTGGCAGCAAAACAGCAACTGACTTGATTCAAGACACAGAGGATCGAGCAAGATGGAGAGAGATGACCACTTATGCCTATCTGATCTGACGGTTCCTGCGAAATTAGGAAGGAAAGGCAGCCACAAAGATGACGCATCCAGAATATCACATTCACCAGTCACCAAAACAGGTATCCTTACTAGGCAATGAAGCATTTTCAGAATCTGCCCAAAGATGCCCGAGTCGCCCAGCTTTAAAAACAAGTACCTGGTTTCTTCTGGAGTCAGGAAAGGAAAGATACCTAGATACAAGGGTCGACTGATAATTTCGTGGCATAAGGTATAAATACTTAAAACACACTGTTGATATTAGGTGCATTTGTAGATCAGGTTAATGTGAGATTAAACACCAAGTTTCAAGAAATTAACTGCAAACCAATTTTTTTTTTACAGGCCACTGAAGTGGTAAGGGGTGGCAGAAATTGAGAAAATGGATAAAATTTCTCATCGAGCAGTCATTCGCTACCTCTGCATCAAGGGCTTATCATCGAAGGAGATCCACAAGGATATGGTAGAGACTCTAGGGGAGAGTGCCCCTTCTTACAGCACAGTGAAAATATGGGCAGCTCAATTCAAACATGGAAGGGAGAGTCTGGAAGATGATCCCCATCCAGGAAGACCAAGAACAGTAACCACCGATGAAACCACCAGCAGAATCCATGACATGATAATGGAGGATCGACAACTGACATTGCTACTGAGTTGGGCATCTCAACTCAAATCAAATCATGCCATTATTCACAATGATCTTCAAATGACAAAGGTCTCTGCTCGATGGGTCCCTAAACTTCTTGTAGCTGATCATAAACAACAGCGTCTCAACATGTCAAGAGATAATCTTGGCCATTTTTCTGCAGATCCTGAAAAGTTTCTTCAGCAATTTGTGACTATGAATGAGACTTAAGTTCATCATTTTCAACCACAAATCAAAAAAACTGTCAAAGCAGTGGAAACATCATGGATCCCCACCTCCAAAGAAAGCAAGGGTGGTTCTGTCTGCAGGCAAAATGATGGCTTTCATCTTCTGGGATTCAGAAGGTGTGCTATTGGTAGACTATCATCAAAAGGGCAGAACAGTCACCAGGGCCTGTTACACTAATCTTGTGAAGCAACTGCGGGTCAAACTGAAGGAAAAGCGTTGAGGGAAACTGACGAGAGGAGTGGAAGGGAACTTTATCTGCAACAGTGAGTCTTAACGGCTTGGAAAGGAGAAAGCCCCTAGGTACCTCCAAGACATAACTGGTCTACCTTAACCTTTCCCATACCTTTTATCATAAAAACGAATAATCTAGGCACCTGAATTAAACATATTTTACCAAGCACTATAAAACAATCACAGAAACAGTCAGCATAAACTTGTTTTTATGCCCCTGATAAAACTACAAGAACTTAATACTGAAGAAGGTTGGCTAGTAAAGAGGATTAAAGAGAGAAAACTTAAATATTTTGAACACATTAAACATCATGATAATCTAGAGAAGACCGTCTTGGAAGGGTACATAATAGGGAAAAGAAAGAGAGGAAGACCAAGGTGAAGACGGCTGCAAGACATCGTTGATGATCTGCAAATGGATGCATCAGCAGCAGGCCATCTTGTTCACAACCGAGAAGCCTACAGGAGTGCTGTTAGGGGGCAAACTTCTGCAAAAGGACATGTAAATGAATGAATGATAAAACCGAACCCCATGAAGAACGCCAGACATAATTTGCTACAAGTAGTACATTTCTCTTCAGCGATGCAAGTGCCTTTACTCACACTGTTGATACTTGAGAATTCTAATAGTTATTTTAACATTTCAACGAAATCATTTAAGCATCCAAGAAGTTTTCTAAGCCTACAATGACAATGGAAGTATCGCAAATGCCTATGTTTTTTGCGAGAGCTAATAAAACGAATCTTTTTCTAACAAACATAATATAAGAAGGGTTGGGTCATACAACAGCAGACGAAAATTAGACCCTTGTCAATCTTGGAAAACCCATTTTGATCATATAAATTGCAGCTCACGGCTCGCCACCGCGATGATAAGAAGGTCTGCGTCTAGTCTTACTGAAATTTATGGAAAAGATAAGAAAAATCAGGTGGATATTCAGAAAAAATATATACAATACTAATAATTTACCTTATTCGTCGGTCTCGATCGATTCTGGACTTTTGACCCGACTGCGCATGTATAAACGGAAGTGGTTCTAATAGGCCGAGTGCCGTATATATTCCGACATCTTCTTACATCTTACATCCTTCCCGTGCCGTTAAACGTCACATTGGGCTCGTATGGTAGTTCGCCAAGTTTGCCGTATATGTTAGTGACCTTAAAACGTGAAAGAAATGGCAGTGATACATTGTGTCATTACTTATTACAAAATTTAGTGTTTGTGATGACATGCAAATGACTGATAAAAAGTTAGCATTCATCATCATCGTCTATCACTCCCTTGAGAGCATATGCCACGGGTAAAGGCTCTCCAGTCATCCCTGTTCTTAAATTTATTCTTTACTTCCTTCCATGCGTATCCCTTGTCATAATTTCTCTTCCCCAAGTAAGTCTAGGCCTTCCTCGTGTTCTATTTCCTTGAGGATTCCATGTCAGTACCTGTCTTGCTATGCTGGTGTCGGGTTTCCTCAGTGTGTGGCCAATCCATCTCCATTTCCTAGACATGATTTATAGATTCATATGTTCATGTCCTGCCCTTTCCCAGACCTCGTTCCTGATCATGTCCTGTCATTTATTCACTAGTTCCTCAAGCAGTAGTTCATGAATATGTGTTTTCTCTGTTGTATTGTCTTGCATTATCAAAGGCACAACAACAACAAAAAAACGTATCTTTTAACAAGAGTGTCACTGTAGCAATATTATTTTCTACATATGCAAGAAGTTGTATGGTACATAAAACGAAATAACTACGCAACAACCTACCTTTTATTTGGCTGTGGACCCCTTTTCTAGCTATAGAACAGCTGTGGGCTTCTCGTTAATAATAAAGCAGTAAAGAGAACGCAGATGATGCTAATATTTTTTTTTATCGAGCTGATCCATTTGCTGTTCCGTGAACCCTAAAAAAGTCTTCCATGGACTTCCAGTGGGTCTACTGGACCCCAGGTTAAAGAAAAACTACCCTAGATCATCAGAGGAAGGACCACGTACTATTTAGTTCTATTTACTTTACCTTTTAGCACTTCTATAAACTGATTTCCACAAACTAAAAGTTATAAATAATCGTAAGAAAAGAATACATTGAAACATTTGAGGGCTCTAATAATGTAAAAATAAAATTTGTAAAATGCTATATCTACTCTGTTTTACTGTATGGCACAGAAAACTGGACTAAGGGAATAGCTGGAGAGAAAGACTAACGCAGCAGAAATGTGGTTTTACAGAAAACTAGGTCACATAACATGGAGAATGAGAAGAACAAATGTACAAGTTTTAGAACAACTCCAAGTGCTATGTGAGCTTCTCGTAGAAAAAAGGATGAAACAACACACACACGCACGCACACACACACACAATACTTCGGCCGTATCAGAAGACGTAACATATTGAAGACCATACTAGAAGGAAGGGTGGAAGAAAAAAAGAGAAAGAGGAAGACAGATACGTAGACGGAAAGATAATATACGAGAATGGACAAGCGGAATGCATCATCAAGGCGAGGGAGCGAGGAAAGTGGAGATTCATTACTGCCAGTCTCCTTTCTAGAGAAGGCTCATGATGACGATGTGTAGGTAAATGCCTACACTAATCATCGGATGTGAAATATGCAAAGTAAAAACTGTAAGGGGAGAGAACTTAAGTCTGCATAATCATGCTTCTTTATTTTATGAGATTCTTGGAGTTTCCGATCATTTAAAATGCTCTTCTTTTTTTCCCCCTCCGCGTCACTCGGTAAGTCTGTTGAGATATTTTCTGCGTACTGATTACTTTCCCTTGTAGCTCTTCCATATAACGGTTTCTACAAACTCATTCGTTATGTAGCATATCCCTTGCGGAACTTTCTCCTTAACATCATTCTTGAAGGCTTCTCGGTTGTAAACAAGGTACCCTGCTGCTGATGCATCCATTCGTAAATCATCAACAGTGTCTTGTTACTATCTTCCCCTTGGTCTTCCTCTCTTTCTTTTTCCCATTATGTACCCTTCCAAGAATGTTTTCTTCAAACTTTCATCATCATCATCAAGTGCCGTGCCGACTGGCGTTGGCTATTATGCTTCTCCAGAGTACCCGATCCTTCATGCAGGCCATCAGTTCAGTTGGTGATCTCCTCTCACACCATCCCGTCAGACTGTCCAGTATCATTTCTCTTGGTCTTCCTCTTCATCTTCTTCCTTCTATTTTCCCTGTTGTTATAATATTTTCAAAGCCCCCTCTTCTCATTGCATGTCCTATGAAAGTACATTGTCTCTCTCTTATCTTTTTCACAAGGTTTTTTGTCTCTCCAGCTCTTCTCATACATTCTTCATTAGTTATTTTTGCTGTCTAGTAGATTCGCAACATTCTTCTAATAAACCACATTTCTGCTGCTTCCAATGATTTTTGTGCAGATCTGCCTATTGTCCATGATTCACTTCCGTATAACAAGATAGGTTCAATATAGCATTTTAGGACTCGTTTTCTAACATTCATTGATAAAGATGTGTTAGCTAATATGTTTCTCATTCTCTGAAATGCAGTCTTTGCTTGACCTATTCTGTTTCTAATTTCTGTTCTGCATTTCCCATCTGAAGTTATTACTGCTCCAAGCTATTTGAATTTCTGCACCTGCTTTAGAATAGTTACGTTTAATTTAATACTGCATGCTGGTGGATTCTGTTTCTTAGATATAACCATAGTCTCTGTTTTTTTTTTAATGTTCAAAGTAAGGCCTTTCTTCAAACTTTCTACAAACGAAAATTTTAAAATAATAATAAATAATAATACTCTTGTGAAAAGATTGAAAAGGTAAAAATCCCCGTTTCCATGGCAGTAAGGCATATTGGGGATATGGTGTTAGGCCTGTATTTCCAAGATCATCGGCCCATGAAAATGTGATGTGGTCAGTATCACGCCTGGTCGCGTTACTCTTACATTCCCAGATTTCTCTGGTATCCATTTTTA